>CAKNWU010326963.1:0-10631 GCA_932072015.1 Andricus quercustozae
AAAAGTTTCCCTTTCACCAACAGTGAAAAAAATGCTTTGTTGGGAATCATGGAGAAATATAAAAATATAATTGAATACAAATAAAAGGACGCTATAAGTAGCACATCGAAACATAAAACGTGGGATAACATTTTCAAAGTGTAGTGCACATTTTACTCCTTCGGAACACCGGCCTGCAGAGAAATTAAAAGTTATTTGGGACAACCTGAAGCGAAACACTCGAAAGCATTTGAGTAGTATGCGACAGGAAACGTTCAAAAATGGTAACTATAGAAAACAATTAGTTTAATTATTTTAGAATTCAGATAAATTTAGTGCTCCTATAATTTACATCTAATTTTTAACAGGCGGTGGAAGCGACCCAGTATAAGAAGATGTACTATGTCTGCAAGTGAAGTGAATACTAGGCAGCAAAATTGAACTAATGGACCACGCGTATGATGATGACGCTCTGAAAGGTAATTTTTGTACACTGTTTTGTTTTGTAGGTTCAGGGTTGCTACTGATCATGGAATTGTGAAAATTCAGTGAATTTAATAAAGGTCAGGGAATTCCACGAAAATCTGAAAGAGACAGGGAATTTTCGATTAACTCAAGTTGCAGTTTGTGAAATTCTGGGTGACTTGAAAGTTCCACTACTTGATTCTAAATGCAATTGATTTTCAATAATTTATGTTGGTTAGGGAATCACCTATTTTGTTATGAATTCATAATTTTAGTTGAAAATTCATCTATTTGGTTGAAAATAGAATTATTATGCTGCAAATTAATTTTTGTACGCTGAAAATTAATTTTTTCAGCTGAAATTTTACCTATTCCAGTTTTGAATGAAAATTTATGTGTTTTTAGTAGAAGCTTCAACTATTTAGTATCAAATTCATGCAATTTTTTGAACAATTAAAAAATTTGGTTAAAAATTCAACTTCTTTGTTAAAAATTTCGCCCCCTCGGTTGAAAATTAAACTATTTTATAGCAAATTAACTTTGTTGGGTTGTAAAATAAGTTCTTTGACTGATAAATGATAAATTAAATTTCGTATCACCTTCTTATGCCAACAGATACAACTCGTCAAGTGACACGAAGCTTTGGAAAGGAATATGAAGACGTCGTATTGCATGTACAGAAATCAAGAGGAATTCCTGAAGTAAATATTGGGCTCCAAGGAAATAAGAATAGCATGCAAATCACAATAGACAATGATCCAGAACTCTCGTATGAGAAGGTGACACTTTTTCTATAGAATCTGGTTTGCAGAAAGTAAAAAAATTATATTAGTTTCAGTCTAATGACATAATTTCACTTTATTGCGCATAATGAATTATGAAAATGACTGGTCCGAATGGAATCCGACCCTACTAAAGAAAAAAAGGAGTCCTCTTTTGAAGATACCTTCGAATGTGCAATGTTTTGCTCATTCATCGAAAAAGTCTACAGAACAGGAACATCTCAAGACAGGCCCTATTATGCAAAACTCCAGCTGCTACTATTTCAGGAAGCACATGATTCACTGTCTAACGCATTGCTTTCGCCAAACACGAAAATCTACGCTTCCATATACGAAATGTACATTCGATTTTATATTATAGATTATGATTTGAGATTCATTAAATAAAATGTTGGCTTCAGTTACATGCTCGTTTAATGGTGTTATATGGTAATTTTTTAATATGTATCCTAAATCTGCCAGTATTATTGCATCTCTTAACTCATCGGCTTCCAATTGAGCGCTTAACCTAGAATTTCTGAAAATTGTGGAACCATGAGCTGCTCCTGGCCAACATGGCATAATACTTGTAAAGTGCTAGAGATCCATTTATTTTATGTTCAATATTGACTTTTCTGGGTTGAAAATTCTGCATTATCACAATGCATAGGCTTAAAAGAAATAAAACTGCGAATTCTTTAGCATGTTTTTCTTAGAGTAAGTATTCAAAATTGAAAATCTATCTGTTTTTATTTTTTCTTCCAGAACCAAGTTCGCAGGACGACTTTTCTAAAATTCCTAGACCCACAACATTGCCCAATCGCTGGCGTGAGCAAACTACTTCGAACCAACCAAGCCGACCAGCCGACCGATCTGTTTTGGGTAAGTAACTTTCTTTTTCAAGTATCTCTCTACAGTTATGTTATAGAGCCAAAAAGTTAACTCGTTGCAGTTATTTTACTTACAGAAGAAACTTCTAGTTCTCTTAAAATTAATTAATTTCGTCATCAATTTTGAAATCATTACTTGCGTAAAATTGGTATAATAACCGAGAACAATCTTCACTTCTTATTTTCAAATATAATCCCTGAAGGATTCGCTTGATATAAAACTTTATAAGGACATGCTTAAAAATAAGAGCTTTCTCTCTATTCGAAGAGTACACACGATATCATAACTTTTCTTTCATTTTAATATTTATCTTAATTTATCGATTATTGTAATAGTGGCCTTCCAACCGTTTATTAAATACCAACGTTAAAAATAAATTTAATTCCCTCTTTCTTGTTACAGAGTGTAGTTCACAGTTGGAGAATGTATCCAAGGGTGAACCTATTACTGTTGTTCCTCGTGACCGAGCTTCCTCTTCTTCTGCTCCTGACGGACAGCATTCGCCTGGCAGGTCTGTTCCTCCTAGCGAATCTTCTCTTCGTGCCAGGTCCAGGTCTCCTCTTCCTGCAAGACCTCCTCCTCTTGCCAGGCCTATTGTTCCTCCTACGAGGCTTCCTTGTTCTGAAGGATATGGATGTGGACTTGAACAACTTTCATTTATTCGGCTTATTTCCAATAAGAATCCGCACAGGATATTCGAACTTCGAAGATACACTTTCCCTCCCGATAAACCAATTGAAATAAGAACAGGATATAATTCCTATCACCCTTTACCAACCCAAGAACAAATTGTTTTAGCAACATCCCATGGTGATGTCTTTGCAATATTGGAGTCTTTGGATGTTCTTGCTGGAATATATTTTCATAAGAGCGATAAAAAACGCGCGAAAATAAACATGTCAAGCGGAATCGTTACCCCATTGAACCGAGAAGAGGTCGATGAAACTCCAGTAGGTTCCCGCCGCCAAATCATGTCGCATTTTCAAATAAAGCATCTAAACCCTGCTGTGAAGCACATTCCTGGGCACCACTAATTTAGCTAAGACAATGTTAAATTAATGTACAAAAAATGGTTTGTGATCAAAATTCGGATCGAAATCTTACACTCAGATATGTAATCCTCTTAAACTTGTTTATGCGATTTTTTAAAATTAATCTTATGCATCTTTGAATTAAACTTTAGCAAAATTATCTCCATTGCACTTCAGGTTTTCTACTAAGATTAGTAACTTTCTACGCAAAGATTAAATTTCTCAAAGTTATTTTGTTGTTTCTCAAGCTTTAAATAAGAAACTTTTCGTTGTATGAGAGATCTAGAAATCTTTTGACTTTTAAATGAAAATAATTATCTCTATACCTCAGGATTGCTTTTTATCGTCCAGTGAGAGAGGAATTTCATCAAATATTATCTCTTATTGTTTTGCTTTTTTTCTTTATGTAAAAGAAAAGCGATTCTTCGATTTGCTTAGAATTTATTGAGTGCTTTGAATCTCTTCAAATTAGATATTTATAAATATAAATGTAAATCATAAACATTCCTTAGAGCGCCTCGGGACTTAAATATTCTAGAATACACCTTTTACAATACAGTGATTAAGAAGTAATGATTAACAATATAAGTTTGTATAATAAAATAACTTAAAGTAAATGAATTCAGGCTGAAATTTTCAACAGATAAATTTAGTATCGCAACATAAATCATATCGCTAAAGTCGGAAACGAAAAATTGAATCGTTCTGATAAATTTCCTCAAAGATTGACTAAAGATATCAGCATCAAATGATATGTTATTAATATAGTTGAACTATCTACAAATTTTTGAAAGCGTTGAGTGGGTGCCATGGTCGGGCTGGCTGTGTTCTTCTACTCTCCAGTGATTCAAGGTGTAAAAACTCTGAAACACTAATTAAGTAACCTGACTCCTTTGATAACCTTAATTTAAAAGCTGCCGCAGACATACAACAATTCTGAATAGATTCAATTTTCTCTTTGTTACTGGACGCACTAAGGATGTAAATAACATTTTAAAAGTAGAAATTTCTCGAAATTCCGTAGATACCCGATGAATAAAACAGAGTAGTTTCGATGCTTTGAGAAAAACACTGGGAACTTGTTGATTTAAAGAAATATCTGTGCTAAAAATGATTTCTAGGTCGCGAATGTTCCTTACAACTTGGAGGACAGTCCCATCAATTTCATAACAGTAATTAATATTTTGATCTTTGCGTGAGAACGTGATGGCATAACTTTTTATTAATTCATCAATATTCCATTATCGTAACGCCATTGAATAGTGCAATGCAGGTCTCGCTGCAAAAGCCTGAAATCTTCGATCGATCCTATTCGACGGAATAGTTTTAGGTCGTCAGCGTATAACAAAAATTTGGAAAATTTTATATCGCGTTTGATATCATTAATGTAGATAAGGAATAATACTAGACCCAGATGATAAACCTGAGGGACACCAGAGGTTGGATAATAAGAGTTAGATTCGAAAGAACCATGCTTCAAATACTGAGATCTCTCTTCAAGTAGCTCCTAAACCATTTTAGCATTGCTCGATTTACGCCGTAATCCTTCAACTTCGATAACAAAAAATCATGGTCATGGTACTTGGTAACCTGACTCTAAACATTGAGTAAGATATTGTCTGAACTCAGCGAGGTTTGTTACTGTGGATCTCTTTGGGCGAAAACGGTGCTGTTCCTGAATAAAAATATTTTTAAAGTAATACTGAAGTGGATCAGCCATAGTATTATCTAGGATTTTCAAAGCAACATTCAATATGGAAATTGGCCTATAATTCTGCCCATGTTGGCGGGAGCCTGTTTTGTGTACAGGAATTATTATTGAACACTTCCAACGTTTAGGGAAAACTCCAGATTCCAGGGATTTATTATAGAGTAAAGTCAGTGGTTCCGAAAGAACAGGACTGCATTCGATAAAAAACCGAGGAGGTATTCCATCTGCTCCTGCGCCCTTATGCGCAGTTCTAAAAATACAATAGTTTTTGAGACCCTGTTAGCATCATTGATGCCTGGATGCACCCAAATTTCAGTCAGAACTATGACATCCCAATTAGTTGACGATAAAATGACTGAGTTCAAAAATTGACGTAATTTAGTACGAAGTCCAAGTAAGTTGATTTCTTGGAGGAACGGATGTCAAAGATTTTAGGAATTCCGTTAAAAAATCGAATGGTTTTGTCCACGTGGCCGTTAATGTGGCATCAATGTTTGGTCAGCGTGGAAAGTGTATGGTCCATCTTATGTTTGTTACGCAGAAACTAGCTACAGGGGTAGCGTCATTAAAAACGACTTTGATTGGACGGCAAGATGTTTCTGACTTCGCCCCCACTTTGAAGATTCTTAAACACTCTAATGATGTCTCAGTTTTTTCGAAAATGCTCGAGAGCATGCTTTTATCTGCTGTAATTCTCATTTCCACAGTAGTAGCAAGAGATTCCGGTATGCCATAAAAAATTACGTTTTTAATGACACTTTGCCGTTCAAGAACTTGTTACTATATAATTTTGTTCAGGGGTCGAATTTATATTCTCCATGTCTACCATGAAGGCTCAGCCTTCATGGTATAGAGTACCGCAACCGCTACATCAAATTCCTGAGCGAGTGTCAACGAACAATTTGGTATTTGACATCATAAGAGTGTCAACAAACTTTGAAGAAATGTTTTTGTGTTGTACTAACACTCACGATGAACCGTTATACAATAATTTCACGTAACAAAAGATTGTAACAGATGATAAAAATCAGATAATTTAAAAAATTGTAGTCCTAGGGCCTTACAAAAAATAGGTTCATTTCAATAGCGAAAAATGTTCACCCAGCTGAATAATAATAGAAAGTTCACAAGCACAAACACCAAGGTTAACGCATCTTGAATAATTTCGAGGCTTTAGGAGAATTCTTTTGAATGTTTTAAAATTATTTTAAATGATTTCGAATTATGAAGAACGTTTGAAGTTCAAAGTCTGTTTTTACAAATCACTTGTATCCTTGAACGTTGGGATCAATTTGAACAAATGAGAATTTTTGAGAATCTCAGTTTACATTTTTAACTTTATCAAGTTTATTTCTTTTCGGAATTAATATCTTTGTACACATACATTTCAGAAAGTTTTTTTTAACCTGAATCAAGTAAGATTAAATAGATTAAGCTAGTAAATAATTTTTGTTTTTCTATTTAGAGGCATTAACTTGTAAATACGTCATGTTTTTCGAGGAGACCTGACCCATTTACAAGTTTCACATATCATCTTATTGTTTCAATAAAGCTGAAAATCTTACCAGGATGACCGTCTTAATGCAGCCACAAATTTTCTAGTTTTTCCGGGTTCGTACAAATTTGTCATGGACAAGAAATTAATTTTTTCATTTGAAGTAATCAAAACTGAACTTGATCTTAAATTAGCGCGATATTCGGACTTACATAATTTTAATTTCAGCTTTCAATTACTTTTCTTTTAGCAACATATTTATGATATAGCAATTTCCTTTTCCCCAATTTCTTCAGTTGTCGCATACATACTTTCCACATTCGCGTCTAATTCTGTTTCAAAGAACGGCTTAACCTCTGTTTTTTTGTCATTACCTTTTATTTATAGACCTTTTATCACTAAAGTGTTTTTCCTCCACCTTCTCTTCTTCAAATGCTCTTTTTATTTTCAAAAATTCTATTTTATTTCTGTACTTCTCGTTGAACCTGTTAAAAATTGACTTTCCTATTCGATTTGAATAATTTCCTTTCCTTGTTTTATTTACAATCTTGAACACTTTGTCATTAATATACACTTCTATAATCTGGCTATTCTCTTTTGTTCCTACGATAGAGGAACTTTTCTTTTCCAAATCTTTGTTTAGCTGTCTCATCTGTTTTTCGCGGTTCTCCATTTCTTTCTCCAATTATAATCTCACTTTACGGATTTCTCTAATTTCGTTTCCTGAAGCTGAGTCCAGATATCCATATTTTACCGTTTTTTCTTGTACAGGTTTCGAGTGCAGGTCCGTGTACAGGAACATGTGCAGGATCCACCGAGGTTCCTGTACAGGAATTTTCAGCTCGGCTGTTTTCTTATGAAGGATTACCAACTTTAGAAATGTGTACTTTTTGGATTATTTCTTTTCCTGGTTGGAAAATATATTAATCTGGATAGACTGATTCCGAACGAACCACAAATTACAATTTTTCTCAGCTTCAATTGTTGACTATCACGTGATATGTTCATGCTCGGTTTTTACGAGTTTATACAAGTCATAGTTAAAATTGTCGCCAAGGACTTAAATGCCTCGGTTACCCAGGCACACATAGAGCACATATATAGCAGTACAAATATTCCGAATTTCTCAATCGACTTCCACGAAAACTGTTCAATACCAAGAGAAAAAATGAATATCACCTGCTGCATTCTAATTCTTACATTTTTGATTTATCTGGATTTTGTTGGTAAGTTTGATTAGGGTGACCATCCTTATCATTTTTCTACTCATGTCCACTTTTTGAGGCTTGCGACTTTTGTCCTACGATATTCTTAAACTGTCAGTTTTTGAAAATAGGATTTTTCAGTTTTTCAATAAAAAGAACATTGAGTCAGAGTGAAATCTAGTCGGTTTCTTATCAAATTTGTTGCCGAAGGAAATTTTTTTTTATATAACTTCATGTTTTAATGTTTGTTCGACTGTCTTTCGTGTACTAAGAGACCCATATGGATAGTGGTGGCACTTCTACGTATCGTTTTGAAGACTTAAGTTAAGGATCAACGCCATCTCGCCGTATCTCCGGACACTAAAAATGAATGAAAATAAGAAGAACTACACTTTGTTGCACTAACTACAAGGGCCATCTAGCGGTACCCTGGAATTAAAAACATAAGTATTCAAAACGATTTATGAGAGTGCCATCAGTCTGCCATTATTGATTCAATGTTTCCTAATTGCGTTGTAACTTTTCCTCGTGGTGATTAACGCCTCTTTCATTGCTGCAAATTAAAACTTTTTAGAATTTGAGCACGAGGGTATTCCAAATGTATACGTAGAAAAATTCGACTTTTAATTTTTGATGAACGACCCCCTCCGCCCCTTTTTTGTTCGTATTCTGATTTTGACCACCCTAGTCCCTATATATTCTGCCTGGAAAATGGGCCTAAAAATGCAAGTCAGCAATTTTATATCAAATTCATGTTAATGGCGGTATTTTTTGGAACTTTTTCAACATGAATTATTTTTCCTCGATAATTGAAAAGTTTCTAAGTAGTTTTAACTATTATTCATCGTATAGAGTTATTATTTTCCAGAATAAATGATACAGCTGATGAATTTTAAGAGTTTTATTTCTTATTTAAAATATTTTGTAATTATTTCAACATTTTTCGTTTGTTTGAATAATTTTTCGGTAAATCTTTAACAATTTTGGTATATTTCCTTAACTTCCCGCAAATGTCATACATTTTCTGAACTTCGAGGAAACTTCTACTTTAATACATGTCCATAAATTTCATAAATTTCCGAAGGTACACCTAATTAAGTGTGTAAATAATTCTTGTTTTTCCGTCTTACAGCATACAGTTGTCAATGTTCTATGATGGTGAAGGTGTTGTATGTTTAAAGATTTATAATCGTATAGCCTTCTTATTGTATTGATAAAGTTGGAGGTCGAAGAAGCTAGCACCTCTGCAATCCCAATTCACAAAGTTCATTGTATCAGAAATTAGAGATTTTTTTGGGCTCTTGAACGCATCCAAACCCAATTTCCTAAAACCGCTCCTATATACAAAAAAACAACCCCCTATGTAAAAACTCAAATTTGGAAGAAACACAGTGCATCCTAATTCTGGACTTACTTTCGGCTCCCGAAAGCTCCAACAAAATTTTCTACAAACCAACCCCCTATATAAAAAACTATCCCCTTCGTAAAAATTCAATCCTGGACAAAAAGTGCATCAGAATTATCGTATTTTTTGTATTTTTGAATGCGCTCACAACCAATTTATAAAAAAGCAACCTAGCAGAAACCTAAATTGGCTATTAATTGTAAATCCGACTTCGGATGCGTGATCAGCGACCCCGAGAACATCCGGGATATTGTTTTCAGCGATATCCAGAGACATCGAAAGATTGGGCCCATTTGGGGCCCTACGACGGGGCCTCATTGCAAACCTGACCTCGGATTCGTGATCAGCGATCCCGAAAACATTACAGTAAAGGGTTAAACTCATGGCGGAGCATGCACTTCTTCGAAAGTCGCTCAAAACACTATCCCGGGGATTTTCGGGGTCGCTGATCACGAATCCGAGGTCAGGTTTGAGCAAGGCGCCACTGTAGGGCCCAAAATGAGCCTAATATTTCGATGAATCTGGACATCGCCGAAAACACTGTCCCGGGGGTTATCGGGGACGCTGATCATGATTCCGAGGTCAAGTTGGAGAAAGGTCCGGCTGTAGGGCTCCAACTGAGCCTAATCTTTCGATGTCCAAAATCGAGTGGGACTGACGTTAGAACTAGATATTTTATGTGTACCTGAAACAAAGAAAAAGGGTCGCGACAGAAAAGTGATTAGAAATGGGAAGTTAAAAAACGGACTCGAACTATGGTCAGGAGTAGATAGAGCGTCGATCTGATTATGAATGAGAGAGCAAGGTAGCATGTCAAGAGGCATGGATTTGTATTTTCCAGATTGTTGAGGGTTAAAATGAAAGTGGAAATCAGAAGATTATTTATCATTGTGTGCTACGCCTTAGGGTACGGCTAGGGTGCTAGGTCCTTCTGGATATCCACAAACAAATAGCAACGGAGACAGATTGGTTAGCTTATACTTAAAAAAGAGCTTGTTTATTACAAACACTTGGTTTAGGCATGCATTGATCCTCTTGTACACTTGGTGCAGTGGTGAGAAGAGAAGAAAGAGAACTAAAAAGATGAAGCAGACGCGAATCAAAATAAAGAATTTTCAGAAATCGGAAGCGCGAATAGAATTTCAGAATAAGACAAATGAAAACATAGATAGAATAATTTTGGAAGACACAAATATGCAATAAAGATATAGAGGGAACGTGGTCAATATTTTTCTGGGAATAATTGTTAGGAGTTCAATTGAAGTATGTGGCACTGCGGATGTAGGAAAAGCGACTAGTGATACTGGGTGGAATGACGATATCTAACTAGCCATAACGAAAAGAAGCAACCGTATCTAAAAAAAAAGTTGAATATTACTGGTCCTGACAATAACGAGATAATAACACTAGAAAATGATTGCAGGGACAAGAACAGAAAAGTAAAAATATTGTTTAAAGAAAGAAAGGGTAAAAATAAAGCAGAAGAAGAAGAGAAAATGCAAACCGCTTTCCAAGGAAATTAGAAATTATATTGAAAATTGATCAACATCACTAAGATAGGAATTAGAAGTAGAGAGTTAGTCGGCAACTAAACTAGCAAGGGTGAAGTGGCATATGATACCGACGAAGCAAAAGACATTTCGTGAGATTTTTTTTAAGGAATCATCTGAAGGTGAAGCTATGGATCA
>CAKNWU010326965.1:0-11223 GCA_932072015.1 Andricus quercustozae
CCTGGGTAAAGGAATGCCATTTATTGTGTGTGTGAGCTAATTTACGTATTGACAAAGTTTAATTATCCGTATAATCGTCTCAATTAGAACTCGTCATCATTTGCTACAACATACTTATCTTAATTGAATAATCAATCTAAATTATTATATAACATAGGACTCGTGGTTTCTTTGTTTTCTGTTTGTGAATCTGATTGAATCTCATTAGGATAACCTTTTCAAACCCAATTAAACTTTAGAACCCTGAAATAAACTAACATCTAATGTATTCGAAGTAAACAATTAAAATAATAAAAAACGAGCGTAATGATAAAGAAGAATCTGTTGCTGCATTTATTTTCAAAAATAATATAATATACATGTATTTCGCGAATAAAATTTTTCTGTTTAAATCAGAAACATTTTTTTGTTTACTTTTACATTATTTTAACTGATTGATTGACGTGGATTATTGTGTTTTACATGTTGAACTATGAAATAATTTAAAATGGGGCGAAGGCGGCCAACTGGAAGTTCCTTCCTTTCATCTGTGGCCAATGGGGAATCGTTTCACTTTGCATGTTTATTTTTATCCGCCTTTTACCGCTAATGCGCGGAATGTAGGAATATATTTTAGCAAGGTAGTTACTACTCTCCAATATTGCAAAGACGTCACCAACAAATGTTGTTAATACAATATGTTCTTGCTTTGGCAGCGGCAGATATTGATTCCTTTCTTCGAGTAATAAAATTCCTTTATCTGCCGGAAAAGTGTATTTTCGAAGTTCGAATTCCCGGTTCGGATTTATGATGGAAGTAAGCAGAATAAACTGAAGTTGGTCAAGTCCATATACAGATCCGTCAGAAGAAGGAAGACTGGTAGGTGGAGCCATGCACCTGGGAACTGAAGACCTGGTACTTGCGCGAAGAGAAGTCTCGGCAGCAGAAGACCTGAGCCATCAAATAAGCACAAATATTTCTGCATTCGCATAAGGTTTTCTTTGATTTATCAACAGTTTATCAATTTTTCAAATTTTTTAAATGTTTCTATTCTTTTCAAAGTTTCAGAAATTATTGAATATCTTTTAAGATAACTAACATTATTCTTAAAAATTTCTTTAAATTATCAGGATTTCTTTTTTATAATTAATTTTTTTACTATCTTGAAACTTCTAAAAATTTTCTGCATTTATATCCTGTAAAGTTAAAAAAAATTTTTTAATCTTCCAGATTCTTTTTTACCAATTTTATAAATCTTTTGGATTCTTTGAGAATCTTTTTAAATATGGTCCTAAATTATAAAAGGAATTTAAATGCTTCCACAATCTTAAGAAAACTGGTGTATTTTCTTGAAATCTCTCAAAAATCCTAAACAGCCTACAAGTTTCTTGTTTAAAATCTTCACAAATTTACATTCTTTAAAAATTTGTTGAAATAATTCTAAGATTAAAATTATCTTTGTATACTTCCGAAACTTCGAAAATCTTTTGTAATGTTGCAAAGTTTTCTTAAATAGTCTCTTATACTAAATATCTTTTAAAATAATTTGAAATTATTCTAAAATTGTGTAATCTTGCAAAATTAAGAATGTTTGTTTTAACATCTTCGTCACTCTTTTTTCGTTATTTTAGGAAATCATTTGAAATTATTTAAAATCTTTTTCAAAATTTTCTTAAAATTATTTTATCAAAATACAAAGTTCATTTCAATTTTCCTAAGATTTTAAGACACAATTGCCAATTTACTTTCAAAATCTTTAAAAATAAACATTTTGTATAACATTTTATGAAATCTTTTAAAATATTCAAAACTTTTTTGAATTAAGAGTGGAATTTTTAAATTCAAGTAAATTGCAAAAAAGTCGATGGAACTTGAAAAAATTGAGGGTTTTTTCAAACAATTGAGAAGCATTTTAAAGCATTCAGAATAAAAAAAAAAGCATTCTGAGTGACTTCCAAGTGAACTGTTTTCAGTAAAATTGTAGTATAAAGATATGGTAAAAGTAGTTCTTATAAATGCAACTAAATTTTTAAAATCTAATAAGAATCGCATAAAACCCATAAGAAGTCAAGTTTATGTTAAAAGACTTGAATGTAAATTAAGAAAAAAATAGAAAATCCTAAAAAGATCCATTACGTTCAGTCGATTTCAGTAATATTTTTATTTAGGAAAGCTACTTTAGTGACTCAAAAAGTAACTTAACTATCACTGTTTTACATGTTGAAAACCCAAATTAACTAAAAATGTGACTTAACGATAATTAGTTTATCTTGAAAAGTAACTTACCCATCATTGTGGTTTACATGCTCTACTCGAAAATCATTTCTGATGCGGCGACCAGTTCCCACTGGAATTTTCTCGATTTCATCTGGGGTCAATGCGGCAACAGTGCCGCTTTCAATGGTTATTTTTGCTCGTCCTTTACGTTTTGTACCAGGATTATGTTTATATATTCCAGTAAAAATGTTATTACTCGTCAATATTGCAAATAAGTGACATCGGATGTTGATAGTACAATTTGTTTTTTCGAAATTCGAAAAGCCGATTCGGATTTCTTTTGGAAATAAGCCGAACAAATTGAAGCTGGTCCAGTCTATATCCAAGCACGTTGGTAGGTGTCTATATCCAAGAATGTTGGTAGGTGGAGCTATATTGCTGGCAAAAGGAGACCTGGATCTTACACGAAGAGAACTGGCAGGGAAAACAGGCGTGGCAGGAGAATTTTCCCATTCATCTTTTTATTCTTATCGTTGGAGTGATAAACTTTAAATAAATACCTAAAAGCTGTACCTATTTTTAAAAATAATATTTAAATTGTAGAAACTATAATTAATTATATTTTCCCTTGTCACAGAGTTTTAGAAATGTATTTTCGAGGACACATTTAGCTGCTGGTCGCAATTTTGAAATTAAATATATTTAGATATATTAAGAAATGAACTGCTAAGAATAAACTATTCGCTCGTTTTGAATAAATAGTTCAATAATAGTTAAATTTGTTAGGAAACTTGGTAAAACAATATTGTTCATTTATGAAAACTTGTGTTTTGTTAGAAGCCGAGGAATTGCATGCACGGGATTTAAATAAAATGCAAATATATAAAATGTTAAAAATAGAATATTAAATATTATGAACTTTATAACTAAAAATAAGTACAAGTTCTATAAACAAATTACTAATAACTTTGTAGTACTTTTTTGGATGAATAACTTTTGCCCTTACATTATTTTCTTATCTTGCGTCACTTGTACAAAAATTAAATTTTTTATTATTAATGTTCTTATTCGCAATTAAAACAAAAACCACGCGTCCTATCATAAAAATGATTAATAATCTGAATCTGAATTATTCATACATAAAAAAAGGTTCCTAAATTTCCAGATAAACGTGGCTTCTTATTATTAAATCCAATCGAGAAATTTTGGATGTATCTCATTTCAATAACTTAGTTTTATTCTTCTAGCATAAAACAAAAATTAATTTTTTACATCTTAGCATCCACTCTCATAAATATGTATTTCAATTTCATTTTCAAATAAAATATTTGACATATTATAGGTTTTATTTATTGCAAGAATCATTCCTAGTCATATTAAGAAATTTTATTCAGTACGTTTCAAATGTTTTGATTTTTATCTCTTCATATACATCTAATTGTTAAAAAAATAATATAGCAACAAACTACGGTTGAATCCTGAGAAATGTAGAATTTATTCCCGTGTAACATTGCATAATTTGACTATTATGTTTTATTTTTTACATAATATGTATGTGATATAATAATTTTAATTGAGTATCAGTTCACTTATAGCTTCCATTGAAATTCAGTGTAAAATAATATACGTTGCAGTTTAGCCAATATTAACAAAAATAATTGAAAAATAAAATTATGCTATAAATGCGATAAACATATTTCAAAGAAAACGAATGCAAGAGAGAGAAAGTAGAACAGTTACTGTATTGAAGACTTAGAGTCAAGCATTACCAATAAAGCGAGATAAAAGCATTCAGATGCGAACGTAACCAAACATCTTTTACACAACCGACACAATCAATGGGATCAAATTTATGAAGAACCTTGGTTGTTCGTAACATACCGTACCGCCGCCAACCTACCGAGCATCTTCTAAGACGAAGGCAAAGAAGTTAACAAACCTCTTTCGGAACCTAGGGGTGGAGGGAAACACCAATTTTGAACTAGTGAAGTTTTTTCGGCAATTCGCACGAAGCACGAAATTTCACATCAACATAACAACCAGATAAGCTACATAAGTCATAAACATATTCATATCAACGGAAACGTTAACTATTTATCTTCCATTACATGTTTGCAAAAAATCATTTGATTTAGCACACTATTAAAAATTGTGGTGTAAAGATCAATACTCATAATTCCTAAAAGTTTTCTCTGTGTATAAGGTATAGAGATAGCGATATTTTCAAAATATTCCTCCCAACCGGAACGCCTCATTTGGCCGCGAGGCCCGACCGGGCGTGCTGATATTTTTCAAAAATTATTTGCGTGAGTGAATGAAACGAAAGCCTGGTTTGTGGTGCAATATATTTGAACGAATGAAAGTATGAAAGGTTTATAGGTTTAGTCCGCACATATTTTATGTTCGCTTATAATTCAAATTCAATAAAGATACTTAAAATTCCAGCATATATCTTGCAATAGAAGTACTGCCGCATAAAGATTTGGTAGAATTTTAATGAGAAACTGTTGATAAAATATTCTAAGATTTCTGTACAAATAGAATTTTATAGCAATTTGCGGCATTCCAAAATATATGATTTAAAACTAGTCTTGTGCTGATAAAATTCGATAGCGTTTCAATTAGAAACTTTTGATGGGAAAATGAGCGATGACGCAAAGGATACAATATTATAGAAATAGCCTAATTCCAATTTTGAAAATTTGCTGTGCAATACAAATCTAATAATCTTTGACCTGTCCATGAAATACCCGAAATAATCGATAATTGTGGAAGGGGATTTTAACGCTAAAATTGGAGAAATGAATCAATTAGAGGAGGAAGCTGTCTGTGAGCATTTAAATCTGTATGACGTTAGAACAAGTCTGGCCCCCGATCGGGAAAAAAGGGGAAAACAAATGGTACAAAGCTTCGAAAAAAATGTTTTTTTTTTGGTCTGCCCAGCTCAATTCTCAATTTTCCTGAGAGAAAAATGTTCTACAATTATAAATTTTACCTTGTCTAATAGGTTGGGAATTCGGTCAATAGAGTATTTCCAAGTGCGGAGGGTTCCAACTCGATCGGATCATTTTGCTATGTTGTTGACGTTACTACATCACTCGACTTTAAATTATGCAAAATATGTAACATCTATTTTTTTAAGTGGAATGATGACTTTGCTGATCTATTTAGAAAAATTATTCAGAAACCCTCCAAATATGAACTCTGCAATCTTGTCGATAGATGACCTTTCGAACAATTTAATTAATGCATTTAAAGAGGCAGCGACAGAACGTAACATGACTGTAAAACCGACTGAAAAACTGAGTCGCTCGAAGCCATGGTTTGATGCACAATGCAATAAGAGTATAAAAGACCTGAAACAAGTACTTAATATTTCATATTATAACAATGTTGGAAGAGAGTAAATAGCTATAATTTTAAACCTTCGTATAAAGATAATATAGACTTAAACACATGGGAACAGTACTTGAAATATCTTTACCCAGTTCGGGATCCAAATTCTGACTTAATAATGATTAATAATTTTCGAAATTCTTATCTTGATACACATATGTATAGCTCTTGAGGCAACTATTTCAAGCTTGAAACAGTCAAAAAATGGTAAGGCCTCTGGTCCGGAATATTATTAATCATGAAATTTTAACAAATTTGCCTGGCAATCTGATCCCCTACTTAAACTCGTTATATAAAAACATTGATGAAGAAAAGGTCTCTATATCGTGGTCTTCACAATTTCTAAGAATGATACACCAGAAAGGGGATGTCACTGATTCTTCTACCGACCGCCCTATTGTCTTAATAACTGTGTTACAAAGATATTTACGCTGATTCTTTCAAAAGGCTGACAGCTTGGGCTGAAGACATGCAACTCCTTCCAGAATGGCAGGCATGTTTCAGGAGGGGATATGTTGCACGGATCCGATATCTACCCTTAACTTAATACTTCAGAATCGTCTAAGACTGAACGGAGGCAAACCTTTTTCATTCTGTGTTGACTTTGAAGCACCATTTCCATTAGATAGTCATAATATATTATGGCCAGAGGTATCAGGGGTGTAACAATAGACCATTTGTTAGTAATACATCTCTTAGCGAAAGATAAAGGTGATCGTAAATCTAACATCGTTGTAGGATCTACGATAATTCTGATTCACAGATTAAAACTTCATTCATGGAATCCTATTGTTCGAGTTTTCGATAGTCTTGTATCCAGCGTTTTAATGTATGGTGCACATATATGGAGTCTCAGGTATTTAGATTTTATAGAACAAGTTCAAATCACTTTTTATAAGAGAATCCTGCATATTCCACAAAATACAGCTGGATATGCTATTAGATTAGAAATAGGTGCCCACCAACTTGCAGTTCGACTTTTTGGGTCAATTCTCAGTTGGATAGAGAAAATTCTAAATATGACTGACGATCGATATCCGAAGCAATCTCATTTAAGATTAAGAGAACTGGATAGATTGGAAGATGATTTGTCAACCCTGGAGAAATATAACTGGGCCCGGCACAATTAAGACTAAGAAATAAGTTCATACCTAGACTTATAAACAAGAATAAAACCTGCAGTTTGAACGTTGATGGCTATTGTATCTGCTATCATGAGAATTGTTTTAAGCCAGAACCTGTTTACCATCTTTTAGCAGAATGTCAATTTTTTAATACTGTAATATTTTCATGTATGCGCGAAAGTAGCGACATGGGTGAGATAAGGAATGCCTGGCTGAATATTTTAGATAACCCTGATAAAAATTCTCTCCAAAAAATTATTATTTTTGGTAGTAAGTTTCACAAAAGAACATTATAATTAATTATATAGTAAAAGGGTTTTTTGATTTGCGATCGTTGTAAGTACGTTTTATCTCATCTGGGGTAATGTTTACCATTAGCCTTTAATTTAATTTTTCAATTTTATATATTGGAGTACCAGTTAGTTTTAGAATTTAACTGTAACCTATTTGTATCAACCAGATGATTCTCAAACAAATAACGCACATATAAAGCACATGTAAAACGTTTAGAAATTTGATTCATAAATGAAAAAAACTTACCATTTCCTTTGAGATCAAAATAAAACCGAAAATGTTCTTCAGTCTATTTCAAGTTTAAAATTTGTTTAAACTGTTAGTTGAAATTTATTTACTCCCTGAGGGTTTCTCTTACCAATTTTCAATATAAAATAGACACCCAGTGTTCTTATTCTTTAGATAATTTCAAATGAATAGCGTTTTGAAAGATAAAATGTGAATATCATAAGACTAGAAAACTTCCAGACATTCGAAATTGAATAACTTCTAAATTATTAGCTATACATGAAAGTTTCTCAATCGTAAACAAAATTTGATTGAAGATTTAAAAAAATATTATAAATTACAACATAAAAGTATTTGACTAACAATATTTGAATAACAAGCGTCCATTAGTATACATAAAAAGAGTTACACTACGAAAATAAGAATTTTTAGAACATGTTTTACAAATTATCGATATTTTAAATGTTATGAAATTAAAATGTGGCAACGTAAATTCGCACATTTGAATAACCTGGTATAAGAAATCGACCTCTAAACTTTAGAGATTAATTTGGGATATTTGATTAAAGCTTTAACGAATATTACAAATTACAATATAAAAATATTTTACTACCAATATTTGAATTTGAATTAGAGAAATTATTAAAATTAAATAATTTAAGCCTATAATAATTGCCTTCGAGAAATGCTTTTGTGACGAAATTAAACAGAACTATTTTACCTGTTTTTGAAAAAGAATTTCTGGGGCATTGACGAAAGATCGAAGCCTTGCAAACCATAATATCTAGAGTTTTTATTATAATTTGTAATTACGAGTCACTCGTAATATTAAGAGATGGCTTTAAATCAATAACATTTATTTTTTATTTTTATATTCTTTTAACTGATTGCATAATGTGGATGATTGTGGTTTACATGCTGCACTCTAAAATAATTTAATATGGGGCGAAAGCGGCCAACTGGAGCTTCCCATCTTTCACCTGTGGTCAATGGGGTAATCGTTCCATTTTGCATGTTTGTTTTAACCATAATTTTATTACCAGCGCTACGAATATATGCATATATTCCAGCAAGATAGTTACTACTCTCCAACATTGCGAAGACGTCACCAACAGATGTCGATAATACAGTGTGTTCCTGCGTTGGAATAGGCCCATATTGATTCGCTCGTTCGAGTAATAAAATTGGTTTATCTGCAGGAAAAGTGTATTTTCGAAGTTTGAATACTCTGTCCGGATTTACAATGGAAGTAAGCAGAATACATTGAGGTTGGTCAAGTCCATATAAAGATCCGTCAGAAGAAAGAAGCCTGGTAGGTGGAGCCGTGCACCTGGGAATAGGAGACCTGGGCCTTGTATGAAGAGAAGCCTCGTCAGCAGAAGATCTAAACCATTAAATAAGCACAAATGTTTCGGAGTTCGTATATAAGGTTTTGCATGATTTTTTTATCCAAAGGAATTGTTTGAAGATTTAATTTTAAAAGTTTTGAATTTATGATATAAAATGACCTTACATAGTGAAAAGCCAATCATGTTTTCGACAAAAATGTAACAATCACTTTTTAGACATACTAGGATCATTAATCGCGCGCTTGGAACAAATTTAACAACAGGTTATCAATTTTTCAAATTTTTGAAATATTTTTGTTCTTCTTAACATTTCATAAATTCTTGGTTATCTCTTAAGATAACACGAATTACACTTACAAATGTCTTGAAATCCTTCGGATTCGTTTTTGATCATTTTAGAAATATTCCCTGATGCTTATGTTTGTATATTTTTAAAACTTCGGAAATCTCATTTAAATTCAAGTAAATTGTAAAATAGTCGATTTAACTTAAAAAATGGAAGATAATTTCGAAGAATTCAAAAGCATTTTAAAGGATTCAAAATAAAAAATAAGCATTCTGAGTGAATTCTAAGTGAATTGTTTTTAGTAAAATTGTAGTCAATTCCGAGGAACTTAAGGGACCTTAAGAGAATTCGATTTAATTTATACCGAATGAAGGTAAGATAAAAGTAATTGAAATAAATAGAACAAAAGTTTGCAAATATAATAAGAACCAAATAAAATCCATAAGAATTCGAGGTTTGTGAATTGAAAAGAATTTTAAAAAATGTAATAAAAGTCAGAAATACTTGGGCCCTCGGTTTTCAATTATAAAAGGAAGCGACTAGAGTAATATTTTTATTTAAGAAAGCTACTGAAGTGACTCAAAAAGTAACTTACCTATCACTGTGTTTTACATGATTAAAACTCAAATTAGCTAAAAATTTGACATAACGATAATTTGTTTATTTTGAATAGTAGCATACCCATCATTGTGGTTTACATGCTCTACTCTAAAATCATGTGTGACGCGGCGATCGGTTCCTACTGGAGTTTCTGCGACTTCATCTGGCGTCAATGGTGTAATTTTGCCTTTTTCTAAGTTTATTTTTGACCGTGCTCTGCGTTTCATGAGGGGATTATGTTTCTATATTCTAGCAAAAGTGTTATTACTCGTTCATCGGATGCTGATGGTACAATTTGTTCTTGCGGTGGCACGGGCGGATATGCACTACGTCCTTCTAGTACTTTAATTCCTTTATCCGCAGGAAAAGTGTATCTTCGAAGTTCGGAAAGCCTATTTGGATTTCTATTGAAAATAAGTCAAACAAATTGAAGGTGGTCCAGTCTATATCCTAGCACGTAAGAAAAAGGAACCCCAGTAGGTGAAGCTATATTGCTGGCAGAAGGAGACCTGGATCTTGCACGAAGAAACCTGGCAGGGGAAACAGACCTGGCAGGAGAGTTTTTCCTGCCAGAAGAAGAAGATGAACCGATAGTACCGAGATAGTACCGAGCTGATACGAACCGTTCGTAACGCAAAGTTGTTTTGTCGTAATGCTCTCGGTTTATCGTTATAGTATTTGTAAGCCACCTCAGATCTGCTTCAAATCCTATTTGATAAAACCATCCGACATTGTAGAAAGAAAATGTTGGTAGAAAGTTTTATCAAAAGTGGTAGGTCATCTCACAGCTTAAATTACTATTCTGAATTATTTACTACAAATTATGTAAAACATTATAAATTTTGTTCAACCTACTCTGGCCTAGTTTACCTTGCAGTTTCAATTGGTATACATTTTGCAAGAACTAAAATAAACTTTGAAAAATTATAGTAATTGGGACAGAAAATAATTGAAGTGGAATAATTTGCTTGAAATTACACCATTTCGAACTGTGGCAGGAGAATTTTTCCTTCCAGAAGAAGAAGATGGCTCGCCGCGAGAAACACCAGGAAAAGGAACGCCATTAGGCAATCGATCAAATTGTGAACTTAATTCTGCAAGAAGAAACAGGCGATTACATTTTGTTTCAAGAATAAATGTTTTTGTATTACTAATAATAATCTAGAAAAGTACCGATCTAATACGATCTGTTCGCAGTATAATGTTTTTTTGTAATAAAGCTTTCGTTGTATTATTATAGTATTTCATAGCCAAATCAGGCATGCTTCAAATTATTTTTGATAAAACTATCGTACATTGTAAAGCATAGGATCTAATAAATTCTTTTCTTTAAAGGATTTCCTGGATTTGTAGCAAACAATTGTTGATAGAAAGGTTTATCAGATTCGGTGGGTCATCCCACAGCATAAGATTTGCTGGAATTCAAATAAGGAGTTTTTGATAAAAAAATATAAGATTCCTGTGCAAAGAGAATTTGATAAAAATTTCTGGAATTCCGAAACATAGAAATCAATGTAAGTCTGTGCTGATAATATCTGATGAAGTCTTAATGTGAAACTTTTGACAGAACAGTAAACAATTACGTAGATGATAAAATTAGACAGAAATAACCGACACGGTGAAGCATAGGTTTTGATAGCTTTTGTTTTGGTAGAACTTCAAAGAGTTTCAATATAATACTGCTGATAGAATTGTATATGATTTCTCGACAGATAGAATTTTATAGTGATATTCTAAATTCCAAAACATA
>CAKNWU010326980.1:0-11419 GCA_932072015.1 Andricus quercustozae
AGAAAAAAGCGAACAGAAAAAAATTTCATTGAAAAGTTGTAGTCATCTTCACAAAATAATAATTAAATACAAAATATTGTTTTATTTTTTATTCTTCTTATTTGCAATGAAAAAATACACGAAAAATTCCTTATAATTTCTTTCCTTGTAAAAATTGTTTATTAAAAGCTTCATTTAAAAATGGAGGCCAGAGTATTATATTGTGAATAGAAAAAAATTAGGTATACTTTATTGCTGAAAATAGGATTAATTATTTTTGTAAAAGGATTTCGTTTTTGTGTCAGACTTTTTGCAAAACTAATTTTATTAAAATAAAAAGAAATTCTATGCAAAGTGTGTGGTTTAGAATTCATAATAGTCTTAGCTGAAAACAGTTTGGAGATTAGTAATGTAAAATTTCTTATGATCGTATGTAACTTGAAATATAATTGTTAGTTTTTAACACGCTGTGGATAAAAAAAACTGTCTAAACCTTTTGGGAATTTCAAATGATGGGGAAAAATTTAATAAAAAAGAGTAACGGCAAGATAACGCGTTACAATTTGAAAATATTGAAAATATTTTTGTATATATGTCGCATTCTAATATATGTAAAATCCTTGCCAGTTTAGAATTTATGAATTGACCAAGGTCAATTGTCCAAGGTCATGCTGTATATAGAAAACCAATATATTATAACAGAGCTAAGGACAATTTTTTTCTGTAAGGTGGGAAAATTGTAAAATGCGATTCTAAATTGAGAATCAATACTGCTCTACATATGGAATATAATAAAAATATTTGATGCAAATGCAAAATTGTAAATGATGTAAGTAAGTAGAGACATAAGGAAAATTCAATGATAAACTAGTACCTCCACTTAATTTCAATGTTGCTAATGAACAAATATTTAAGAGTTTAAATTTTTTAATCTTTGTGTATTTGTAATTTCACCCAACGACCCGACACTAATCATCATGAAAATAGAAGAAATACCTGTAACATATTACACACCAGGGGTGTTTAAATTATTGGCATGCAGATGCACGTCTAATTATTGACAAAAAATAAACTGATGATAATTGTGACATTGAAGTAATTTATGCCCAAAATTACTAGTCTCCCAGTAAACTATTTATTATCGCTTTTGGCTGTAAACCAAAATCTATTTTTTCACGACCATATCTGCTACTTTTATATCTGCTATTTGATCCGTTGTCATAAAATACATTCGATCGGTACAAGATAATAGCTATAATCATTTAGGCTTCACTATTTTTCTAGAAAAATAAAAAAATCAATAGCTCACCTCCACTGAAATCACGTTAAATTTAAGAAACTGAAGCAGCAAAAGTTCACTCAAAACAGTCGTTCAGATCAGACGCACCGAAAAATCAGAATTAAATTTTGTTATATATAAAACAGTGCAAATTAACTCAAATTTCAAAATGAATATTAATATCCTCAAAAATTGGTTCCTTTAAATAACTCTGTTCTTTGATTTCTACCAACAATGTGAAACTAAGTACGCCAAACATTTGAACAGTTTTGTGAAATACGCTCAGGAGGTCTTAAGGAAGTATCAGATAGTTTCAATATCAAATAAAAGTTTGACAAACTCAGATTTCGATACTATTGTTTGTCCTATTTTGTCTGAATTATCGGGGCTTATAATTAATATCAGTCAATTTGATGAAAAAGAACATTTGATTAAATTTCCAGTTTTTGACGAACCGAGAGCAACCACATTGTTTATTTATATTTAGTATTTCCACGAAAATATATCCATATCAGGTGCGGGGCTCCTAAATTTTTTGAACCAACTAACGCCAAACAGGATTCGACCAAAATGCTTGATCATTTCACTATGTGAAGAAAACCTTTGCATCTGTGAAAAACTACTTCCAAAAATGTGGTCTGAGCACTTTCTGGATGTAACGGTTTTGCAACTCGCTAAGGAAAAAATTGAAAAAGGACTTTTCCAGAATAGTCAACAAGTGAAAGCTGTGGTGCATCGGTTCAATTTCTTCACTGGTGTTTATGAACAGCTCAAATATACCCGGAAAATACAATGGTTTCCCGATAAACTGCAGCATATGAATGGCTACAATTTGAAAGTAAGATTCGTTGATTATCTTTCTTACAGCAAAGAAAAAGGACTTCTGGATGATTGCAGTGTTGCCGATCTTCTGACATCATTTTTTTTAACTGGAGCCAAATTACAAAAATAGATTTACCTTTATTTATCATGGTAGAAAAAAATCGAAATTTTCTTTCTGTCAATTTATAAAATTATTCAAACCAACATTACTGAAAAACCACAACCAGTTATTCCAAGGTAGCTAAAGTAAAAACATTTAAGCCTTTAATATACAAAACCTTTTTTTAAGTAATTTCATTTATCAAACTGAAATCTTTTCAAGCCAAGCAAAGTAATAGCTACAATTATTCACGCTCAACTCTTTTCTAAGGAAATAAAAAAATCAATAGCTTACCTTAACTTGTGCCACGTGTAATTTTACCAAAGAAAAGTTGCAGAAGTTATGTAGCAGTTCATCAGCTCAGACCTAACGAAAATCTCAAACAAATTGTATTATAAAACAGTACAAATTCCTTCAGCTTTCAGAATGTATATCAACTTTCTAAAAACTTGTTTACCCTCCATATTTCTGTTATTTTATTTTTGCAACGAATGTGAAACTAAGTACGCGAAATATGTAAAAAGGTTTGTAGAGTATGCTAAGGAAGACTTGAAGAAATATCAGGTGGGTTTAATCTTAAATACAAAAAGCTCTGATTCAGATTCCAATAATCTTGTCCGTCTCATTGTGTCTGAACTTCCCGCGCTTTTAATTAATATCAATCAGTCCGAAGCGCAAGAAAATTTTGTTAAATTGCCAGTTTTCTACGAACTGAGAGCGACGACATTGTTTATCTACATTGAGAATTTCACCGAAAATGTATTCGTGTCAGGTGTGGGGCTCCTCCATTTTTTGAACCAACTAAGACCAAACCGGATTCGACCAAAGTGCTTGATCATCTCACTGTGTGCAAAGCCCCTATGCATATATGAAACACTACTTCGACAAATGTGGTCTGAACGCTATCTGGATGTAACGATTTTTCAACTCACTAAGGAAACAGTTAGGTTAGGACCTTTCCAGAATCGTGACCGAGTAAAAGCATTGGTTCATCAATTCAACCCTTTCACTGCTGTTTATGAAAAGCTCAAATATTCCCGGCAAATACAATGGTTTCCCGATAAACTACAGAATATGAATGGCTACCATTTGAAAGGAGGATTGATTGATTATCCTCCTTACAGCAAAGGAAAATATAACCAAAAAGGACTTCTGGTTGATTACAGTGGCGCCGATCTTCTGACATTCAAGGCTTTAGCCAAGGTGCTTAATTGTTCTTCATCTGTAGTTTCATCAGTGGATGCGAAAATAGGTATCACTAACCACAAAAACAAATCTGCAAGTGGTATGATTGGCAAGTGCGCCAGAAATGAAATCAATGTCTTCATTACTACACTTTTATTATTCACGCCATTGAAGCAATCAATTCTAGAACGTACAGGAATGTTAGATTGGGAGTCTCTTTACGCTGTTGTGCCAATTTTCTCCGGTACGGAAGAAGTAGTGTCTGAGGGTGCATCTTATTCCACTCTATTAGTACTTTTGATCATTTTAGTAGTCATCTGCGTGTCAGCACATCTCCTGAAATTTGATTCTCATCCGTGGGAAATTTTCAACATCTTGCAAGTTTTATTAGGGATTCCTGCACCCCGAGAACCAACATCTGCTGCCGCAAGAATTTTTTTCGTCTCAGTGATCGTTTTATCTATCGCATACGCGTCTAGTTTCTTCGGAGGACTTACATCTACAAATTTAAAGATCACTACCCAAATGGAATTGAATACCTTTAAAGATCTGGACAATTCTGGTTTAATACCCATAGTACATCCAAACCTATTTAAGAGGATTTTCGATCCGGCTGAAGATACTTTATCCAATCTGCGAAGGAAGAGCTGGCAACAAGAAGACATTCACATAAACTGTGGCAAGCTTATAAAAAAACATAAGAACGTCTCATGCATACTGCCAGGATCAAGGGCAGTAGCAATGGCAGAATCTTTTACAGATGATTCTGGTCATTCCCTCGTGAAGGTTATGAAACAGCGCTTCTGGAGTTCCCACACAGTTATGCTTTTAGAAAAAGGGTCACCCTATGTTGAGCGTATTAATCAAGTAATAATAAGAATGATTGAATCAGGGTTACGACAGAAGTGGACTGGACATTATTCCCGCGATCCTTATTACACTGGTGGTGCCTTAGAGAACCGTCAGGACTTAGAGTTTGAAACCATTGGAAGTGTCAGGAATCTTCGACGACGTCTTGTCTTTATCGCGATGTGTGGATATCTGTTATCGATCGTTGTTTTCATAGGAGAAATTTTATGTAGAAAGCTGCAACTGCTTGCAGCAATCTACCTTACAATAAGGGCAGTAAACTTTCAATAGAGACCAATAGTTCATCTATAGTCTGGGCCATAGATCAAGGATTAAATGGTGGCTGTAGTTGGGCTTATGCAACGGTGGAGGAGATCTGTCATCTTTGGTGTTTCCTAATCGTGACGAGAAAGAGTCTTGAAAACTAAAAATTTTGAATTGCGTGAAATATTTTTTGTTTTTAATCCTGATCGAAGAAGTCTGAATGATCGAAGATGCAAGGTGCAGCATGATATAATCAGTGCTTGCGTTATTTTATCCGTCTTTGGTTCGTGAAGAATTTAAAATGGTTTTAATAAATAAACAATGTGCGCTGAACCGCAGGACGTAAGAAGCGAAAACTTCAGCTATAATAAAACAAGTCAAACTGTTCACAACTACTGCAATGATAATAAGGTCAAGATATTTTACACTGAAGTGTCGTTTCACTATAGAGTGCGGACGTGTCTGTGCGCTGCTCTGCCAAGATGAGAGAGGAGGTAGAGGAAAGCCTCAATGCCCCCTTCGGAAAGGTTTTCGATTGTGAGTGTGGTGAGCCCTTCTTCTCGGAGGGCATAATGTATGAAGGCCAATTTGGGCAGGTGATCAAACAGTGCAAGTGTGGCAAAATATTTTGTTATAAAACATATTCAGTGATGGTGCAAGGACCGTAAGGCATTAGATTCAACCTCGTCACATTCCACAACGAGGAAGAAAACGCCAAAGCGATGTCCAGCTCAAAGGCATGTGAAAATTGTGGTTAAAGGGCTAAAGTGAAGGGAGTGACTCAAAGTGAATTTACACAGTGGGAAGTACTTCTATTCAATGGGTCTTGAAGAAGAAGACATCAAAGCAGATGTAGAGTCCAGATATGGCTTTAGCCCAACCAGAGCAATTCAGTTCGAAAAGAAGTATTCACTTCTACTTATATTGATAAACAGATTCCTACCTCAGAAATCAAGGGGATCAGAAATATCCTATGCCAAAAAAATCAAATCACTAGCTATGAAACTAAGAGTACAGCAGTGACACAGTACAAAAATTGCTACAGTTTTGGCCACATCAGAGCTCACTGTGGCAGAGCACAAGTCTCACCTACAACACGAAAAACAAACAACAAGGGCGTTTTTTTATGTTTGCATCAATTGTTCACAGGAAGGACACGGAGAATACAAAGCAATATGCCCACTTTTCCAGAAAGAAATACAAAGAGCCCAGCAGAGATGGGAAAATTTCAACAGAAACCATTTTGGCAAAGGAGTCAATACTATTCGAATCAGATATGACGTGACAACAACGTCTTCACAAAGAGGAGAAGCAAATGCTAAGAGCATAAAAGCCTTGGAACAAGTCAGAATAAAGGAAGGAGTTTTCTATGCACAAAAGACATCAAATGCCGACAAATTAAAAATCTCAAGAGCCAACAGCAACAAAACACCCAACAACAACAGAACATCCAATTGGCTGATCAGTGCATTAGTCGACGCTTTAGAAGAAATAACAACTGAAACGGATCACAGCTTGGGAAGTAATTACGAGCAACTTGCTCAAATATATATTGGAATATCCAAGCCTAAAGAAAATTATCAAGAGGAGCTGCATGCGATACACAAAATGTTGAAAGCATTTAACAAGGGCAGGCCTGAAGATACTTCAGTGTAATATTAATGGCATACACAGGTGGAAGTCTGAACTCCTACAATCGATTGCCAAAAATAAACCGGATATAATTATTCTGAATGAAATTGAGTCCAAAGCCAAAAATAATATAGAAGGATTCTCGAAACTATCCACCAAACTGGACAACATACCTAGGAACAAATCTTTATATTGCAAATCATTTAAAACGGAAGGGCAAGATTTTAAACAGTTTCAATGGAATAAAGATTTGTGATCATATAGAAATAATTGGAATTACACTAATCACTAATGGCAATAATAAGCCTGATTTATATGCAATCTACGTTCCAACAAGAGACAGGAACAAGACTAAAACTACGTAGGTAAAATTATAAGTGAACAAATCCACCAAGGCTCAATTCTCTGGTGCTGTGCCGAGCCGTCGAGGCGACTGCACCGGGGGACGGGGAGTCTCGATTTGGTACTAGCTACAACCCAAGGTATCAGTGCTCAAACCAGGTAGCTCGAAGATATCGGCTAGGATCACATGCCATGTCTACTCAAATTAAATATAGAATCTGAGAATATTAAGATCCTAGGGAGGAATCTAAAGCAAATGTACAGTCAAAACTACAAAACCCTTACCGGTGAAATAAGCAAGAATATTACAGAAACAAGGATAAATAGTGAGGAAGATTGCGAAAGGGCAATAGACTTACTTGAGGACACATTCAACCCGGCACTGGACGATCTCGCACCACTAAGAGAAACCAGCAACAACACCGACTCACTTCCGACAGAAATACAAGAAATAATCAGGAAACGAAACAAACTGCGAAGACTGAATGGGAGAGTGCTATCCAATACAATCAAAGTGGAGTACCAGAGGGTAAAAAAGAAAGCAGATAGGGTAATAGACGAATGGAACGAGAGCAGTTGGACTAACATCCTCAATAGCGGCGAAGATTACCGATGTAAGCTTTGGAAAATACAAAAATCTCTCAAGAGATCTGATACGGTGCTACCGATTTTTCCAGACACAAACTCTATAGAAGAAACAATTGACAAACTATTGGACTCATGAATGTAGTAGAGGTAGCAAAAATAATGAGAACTTTTAAAAATAACAAAGCACCAGGACCAGATGGGATAATGATTCAACAACTGAAGAACATGGAGCCGATCTTTAAAAAGCGGCTTGTTAAAATCTATAGCTGGTGTCTGAGCAGTGGACACTTCCCAGACAAATGGAAACTTGGACACTGCATCTTCTTACATAAGAAAGGCAAAGACCATAATAAGCCAGAGTCCTACAGATCCATCACACTGCTGAATATTATGGCTAAGATCCTAGAGAAAATCCTACTAGCAAGAATGCGCAAAGCCATCGACAAGGTAATGCCACCATTCCAACACGGATTTTGCAAAGGCAAAGGCACTCAAACACATGCGCTTAGGACTCTCAGTCACATCACTGAAGGAATTAGAAACGGGGAGTCAACATCTGTAATTAGTACTGATCTCTCCAAGGCATTTGACTCAATAAACCGCGAAGGCCTCCTAATCAAAATCGACCGAATGGAAATGCCAGCTTATGTTATTCAAATTATTCAAAACTATTTTCAAGACAGAACTGTTGCAGGGAAGCACCTTAATATAATTTAAAAAATCCGCCAGGTACCACATGGTGTTCCACAAGGTTCGGTTTGAGGCCCGGTTATCTTTAATCTATACATGGCTGATCTTCCAGTGAAACTTATTCCAAATACTATGATCTCGCAGTACGCTGATAATCTCAGTGTCCTGAACAGAGCCAGCAAACGAATGTTTGCAAAAATAAGAGCTGAATTGGCCGCAGTGGAGCTCATCAATTATTACAAGGAGTGGGGTCTCAAGTGTAACGTCACGAAAACTGAGGCTATCATTTTTACACAGAAAATACATCAATTCACCAATCTCCAAGTCAGCGGGATTGGACAAAACTCTGTCTATGAAAACTACTGTAGATGAAGCCTGTTTGGAAGCAAAAAGATCTGCATTCGCACTCAACCCAATTATTGGTAGGCATAGCAGAATATGGATGAGGGCGTCAAACTCCTTATTATCGACACTTGCATCAGACCAATACTGGAGTATCGAAACATACAAGTAGCCAACAGGCTGAGCAAATGCTCGGTTAAGAAACTAGAGGTGACTCTCAGAAAAATAATCAATCAACTATATTAAAATTAACCAGTAAAATCTGACCGTTTTCTAGTGAAATCTCACTGGATGAAACAGCCAGAAGTGTAAGGCTGGCCATCAGTGAGATTTCACTGGCCGTCAACTGATTAGGTATGACATTTATAATTCATCACTTTTGTGGGTCGCATCGCTCAAAGTCAAACACAATTGACCAGGTCAAACTCAAAAAGTTACTACTCAATGAGGGCCCATATATTTATCCCCTGACTCTTTAACGCTTAGCCAAGATTTTTAGACTAAATGCCAAGTGTAGCAAATTTGGTAGCAAAGTTAATTAGAGCGTGCGGTGTCAGCTGAGTTTTATCGTTAGCTAGTTTTTAGGTACGTAGGTAGGAATCGAATCCTAAGAGACTAATTAAGAATTTTTAAAGCGTGTAAGCATGTGGTTCTATGTATAGGTGACATTAAGTGGTATTGTTTGTAATTATCTAATAAATTAAGTGTAATTATAATTAACATATAAAAATAAGTTTTTTTTTCATTATGAAATTGCTCCCACAGATTTTGCATCCGCTCCAATTTATATTTTTCGGAAATCTCATATAGAACTTATAACTTGCGCACCAATATATGTTACATTGTCTCTGATTTTAAATACTATTAGAACATTCTATCATCTAGTAAAAATAGTACATCACATCCTATAACTAGATCTTTTTGATTTTTACTTAACTATCTTCCACATCCGCTAATCTTAAATTAGTACCGTAAACTTTATAAAACCTGTTTTTTCGTTTGAGTCAAAATTAATATCAAATTATAACATCCACTTAATTCAAATGTTGCTAATGTACCAACATTAAAGACTTTGAAATTCTAAAAACTTTTGCCTCATTTCACCCGATTTGTGCATGGCGTGTTTCGATACTGATTTTAGACAAATTAATTTACATCCAGTCCATATGTCTCCTGTCTTCTATCTACATATATTATATATGATTACGTAAAGGTGTTTTTTGTAATGGATAATTCCGATCTGATGCAAGATTTATAAGGATTTCTCATGATTCATTCAAAAAGTTCCTTCAGAGCCTTTTTGTTAAATATAATATTAATATTTATGATTTGTTGGCGTCCCCGTAAAAAGAGCCCTTGTGGGCGGTTCTAGTTTAGGAGATATTCGCGTTTTTCTAAGTCAGGGTGGAAATTATTATTTTTGGTTTTAAGTGGGTAATAATATTAAGACCTATATTGAATCTTTTGACACTATATTTATGTCCTGAAAGCAAGCGGAAATGGGTATATTTCATTTTCAAACAAAACTTTTAACATGTGCGCTTATGGCTCTCGCCAGTCTCTAAAATTACCTAAATCTGTTTTTCATCGAAAAGCCCCAGACTTTTTACGAACGCGGTATAATGAAGCTGGTGAAAAGATCGCAATAGGTTACAGAGAGAAATGGAAATTATGTAATGGACTAAACTTTGTTTTCTCTATGCAATAAATAATGACCAATTGTCTACAAGAAAACCAAACGTACGTATTTGCCAACCCAATAACTAAAATGCTTGCTAGCTTAGAATCGGTGGATTGGATCAAACCCCAAAGTCAATGCTGTATACAGAAAACAGGTATTAAGAGATCATAATTATGATAAGATCAAATCATAGCTTACCCAAGCTTTTGAGAATTTAAAATGTGCAATAAACTAATGCAAAAGTTGCTGTTCATCCTTGAATGTTGGAAAACGGGAAATAGTGAATTCACACATTATAGAGAAAGAATCAATACTTTTCAAAGTCACTATGAATCCAAAAGTAAAATCAGTTCGTTTAAAACGCTAAAAAAATTCTACTATTGTGTACAAGTATATTCTTCCTGATTGTAGATGAAGTGCTTCGAGAAAGTGAATTTATAACAAAAACATTTTTTAGCCAAATACTAAAACAGTGTTATCAAACTTTTCACAACTTAGGATATGTAAATTGATTTTGTTGAAGACTAAAATTCTCGTTCTGGATTCCACTATTCTCACAATAACAAGAGATTTCATTCTCATCACGAACATGGAGAATAGACTACCATGGCACTAAAAAGAAGGTTTTGTTTTTCGAACACTAGCTCAACGCTTGGTAAGTTCAGGCGTGTACTTCCTTCGAAAAGGTGCTTGTTTTGACTTTGGCCTCCTGTTGTCTATCCTCCATGATCACGAAGCAGGTTTGGTTATCGGTCCAATTTTTTAATCAAGCTTAGAATAATCTCTTAAAATTAGGCATTATAGGTGAGCTAGAGGCGAGAAATCGAAAACTGAACGAGATTGAAACCGGTGCTATGTTTGCGAAACATCATCATCAAGATGCAAATGCACCGAACTGTTGCAACAGCAACGAACACCATAACGATGCGATGGAAAGACTTTAGGTTCACAAGTAAACTATATCAGTAGAGTTTTTCCTAGATACCAGAAAACAAAGCTGCAAATTGTTTCAAGAAAAAAATTTGAGGAAAGGAAAATTATATCAATGCAGAGGAAGCCTACTTTATTTTTTTTTAATTAACGCATGTTCGAAAATGCTACACAACAGCGACAATGCAAACAAAGATAATCAATAATCCAATGTGAGACTTTGTATAATCCACCAGTATAACATGAACAACGTATGCGCAACGTCCAAGCTATCAGAATTCATCGGCAATTTTATTAAAAGGTAATACCGAAGAAACCATTGCAAAGTCATGAAAATACGAAAAAGTCTGTATTCCATCAGTTCAATCCTTCAAAATATGTTTACAAAATTGTTAAATATTGTATAAGAATGTAGTAGTATCCTGATAATTTTCTGAATAAGAATGGTCTTTCTTTTAAACTACATAATTCGTCTTTCTCTGTATAGCAAAGTCAGGATTAATGATGAAAGTCATCCGCTCAATCCAAATGGTGCTATTGTAAAAAAATTCAAAACTTTAATATTCTGAACTTTTTTGTATCTGATATTTCACCCGCTGATACGAAACTAATTTGTTATTAAATTACAAAGAATAAATGTAATACTCCAAGCCGCAGGGATCGAAATTAGGTGAAATCTTCCATAAAGTTCCACACCATCTAAAAAAAATTAGTTTTAACAACGTTACCAATGAAC
>CAKNWU010326996.1:792-16916 GCA_932072015.1 Andricus quercustozae
CGAGCCTACTCAACAGAAGAAGCTTCATGATACTACCTGATTAAATGAATTATAAACAAAGACCATCAATTGCAAAATCAACTGAAGCACTTCGGAACAAGCAAGTGAAGCTAGATGATAAAGTTATTCCTCGAAATACCGAAGAAACTTAATTGCTTGAAAAAGTCGATCTCACTCGTGAAGATTTGGCTGAAATAATTACGATTGGTCAGACACCTACATATCAAGGTTTGGGCGAAACACAACCATAAAAACCAGTACCAGCAGGAGTAGATACAAATAATTTCGTGTCGGAAATTTTTAAAAATTATTCTTGTCGCCTAACCGGTCTTGCAAATAGAACGCAGGTAGATAAAGTGTTACCTACTCGGGAATGGTAGACTGGAACAATTGTAGGGCGAATTGTGCTAAAAAAGATGCTTGTGCTCTAATTCCCACATTTGGAGTGAATTTTAAATCTTTAGATTGTGAAAATACATGTGTCAATTGCGTTAAACATCTCGTCGATAATGAATGTCCAGATTTAAGCGATGCCGGAGATACTATTGAGTTAATCTTTTACACAGTGCTCAAAAACTGCGCTCGAGGATGAAGACTGGATTGATTTATTATAAGATTTTAATACACTTGCCAGTGCTGAAGGGAAATTTCAGTTTAAAAATTATGACAAGTATAGAGAAAACTTAAATTAGATTGTCCTTTCCGGCATCGTTTTCTTCTTTAACAACCGGCTGAATCCTGATTGGTTGGAATGGTTTTTAGCGATTGGCGTTACTATGGGAAGTTTAAACAGTTAAAATAGGCTCTCAGGGATGTGACTGAAGGACAATACTGTGTCCACCAAAATTGTCTCTTCTGAATTTGGTGATAATTTGTCAACCAATTCGGTCCAAAGGATGTTGAATTACTATCCAAGACATCCTCTCCAAAGTATATGACCAAACAAGGTGACTACTAAAATTTCTACTAAGACTCAATCCAAATTGGAAGTCGTAGCATCAGTAATGTTGCCAGTGACACCCGGGCCTGAGCTACAGAGTTCCCACTCGTATTGCCGGGGATCGACAATAAATCTTCCCAACAAATGAGATCATAAATTCCGCTCCGAGGCGAATAAGTTATTTAGGAAATCGAGTGCCGGACGAAAACTTTAATCCTAGTAGCATTTCAAGATGTTCAATAAATATTGCCCAGCTGAAAATTCCTGTACAGGAACCTCGGAGGATCCTGTACATGTTCCTGTACAGGAAACTGCACAAGAACCTGTACAGGTAATCTTGACGGTTCCTGTGCAGGAATTTGGCGAAGGAAACTATACACGATCCTGCAAAGGAACCTGTATACAAGGTAACCTTCGAATGATCCTGTACAGGTTCCTTCACAGAGTCAAAGGTGTGGGTTCATGTACAGGAAAATGTTCAAGATACTATACAAGAACCTGCGTAGGAACTAATACAAGAGGGTTCGCTAATTGCTTGGCTCTCTCGATGGTGAGTTGGATCTTCAAAGGAATAAAAGGAAGGCAACTTTATAGCTGTAAGCGGCATGAGTTTTCGCTATGGCTTTCTGCAAAAGACCCTATACATGTTTCTGTACAGGATCCTTCCAAATGTTCCTTTGATGTCTTTCTGTGAGGGATCCTATACACTTTTCTATACAGGAACCTGCGCCTAAATTTTTTTCGCAATGGAACCTGTACCGTAAACCGTAAGGGATTATTCAAAGGTTCCTTTATCGGTGCAGGTTCCTTTGCAGGATCATGTACAGTTTCCTTCGCCAAATTTCTGCACAGGAACCGTCAAGGTTACCTGAACGGGTTCGTGTGCAGTTTCCTGCACAGGAACTTATGCAGGATCATCCGAGATTCCTGTACAGGAATTTTCAGCTGGGTGGGGTACGACGAGAAGGACAGGAGTAGGTTGGCACACAGCAGTACGATTGGCAGGAAATTTCAAACAGCTCGATTTACTCCAATTGCTAAAAGGCGGCTCATTTGCTTCTTGAAGTTTCTCATTAGATCTAGAGGAATCAGGATTCTTCAGGACGGTCTCATTTTCGAAAAGTACATGGAATAAAAAAGAAAAACTGGCAGAATCTATTCTTAAGCTTAAACTATCTTAAATAATTAACCCAAGTCTTGGAAAACCGCGCAGCTTCTGGGTTGACGGGAGCAAAAGAATGAAATTATTTTAAATAGAAAAACCGAAATAGTCTGAATCTTGGAATTTAAGGAACTCTTAGAAAGCGGAAATCTTAGAAATCACGCCGATTCCATACGGGTTGTCACAAATCTGATTCAATTTCTCAAAGAACTAAAAAGTCTCGCAAGTCGCGATGAACAACTGAAAATCTCCAAGGTAAATTGGAATTCAGTATAAATCCAAAAATAATATTTATTTCGATCTATCAAGTAGTCGGCATGAAAAGGTTATAAAAATGGAAAACCTGAAAAATAGAAAAGTTTAGTCAAATATCGCGATGTTGTTACATTCCTAACTCTACTGAAATAATAAGAAGGTCATATTGTGAAATTCTACACGTGACGTAGCCTCTCTCCAATTTAAAAACAGTACCTTCTGATTGTTTGAAGAAAGTTCAGAAAAATAAGAATTTATTACAATCTTAAAATTATAATGAATCAATATGCTTAAGCAATTAATTATGCACATTTAGGGTCCTCTTGCGCTACTTTTCAAAAAAGTTCTGCATTCGGGTTAAAACATTTTTTGGTTGTATATTTTCCTTACTTTGAATAGAAAATCGAAATTATTTAGCAAACTTTTCAAAAATCATTTGCCTTCAATAAGCATTGGTAAAGTTGATCTAATTCCTAGTAATATTTTAAAGATTCGATTAACGGAAAATTAATCATCAAAGATTAGTAGAAAATTACTAGTTCGATTAGTCGAGATATTACCTAATTTAATAGTAAAAAGCAACTAATTGCTTGAAACAAAAATTAAATCAATTTGCGTAGGACTATACATAATAATTAAAAAGAGATTATTAAAATGGAAAACGTGAAAAATAGAAAAGTTTAATAAATCGACGCGATGGTGAGACATTATTTACTCTATTGACACAACTAGAAGGCCATATTGTGAAATTTTAAACGAGATGTAGCCTGTCTCTAATTTAAAAATATTGTTTTCCGAATGTTTGAACAAAGTTAAGAGAAAAAAGAATTTTTTACAATGTTAAAGTGACAAAAAATCAATGAGCTCTAAATTAATTATACACATTCAGAGTCATCAAGCTCTTCTTTTCAACAGAGTTCCGTTTTAGATTTTCGAAATTTGTTTCGATTGCACATTTTTATAATTTTCCATAGAAAATTGCAATTATATAGCAAAATTTGTAAAAATGAGTTGCTTTAAATAAGGATGAACTTGAGTGTTCAAAGAAGTTTATTTATATAGCTTTGTTTACGCAAAAGATACTTTATTGTCTCTCTAAACTAAAATTGTTATAACTAAACTAATTACTAGTGAAATTTTAGAAATTTGAGTTAATATTTAATTTAAAATAGCAAAAATAATTGTAATAATTAGAAATAATTAATGCATATAATGCATATAACATTATGATCATTTCACTTTTAGTATCTTATACACAAGATCACTTCATAACATAAAATGTAATTGATTTCAATTTCCTAGAATCTTACATCAGCACAGTTTAATTGTATAGGTGAGCACACTTTGTAATCTCCTCTGCATAGTTGTAAAACATGCTTTAGCAAAATCTCCAGACAATCATGAAATCTTATATCATGATTTCAAAATGCTTTGAAATATTTTAAGGGTGGACATTTTCAGGGTGGCTCAATAATTAAAACTATTAAAAAACTACTTTGCTTCTCTCTTAAAATGAATTAGTAATATCTCACTGGTTAAAACAGCCAGAAGTGTGTCACTGACAATCATTGAGATATCACTTATTCACTTTTTAGTGGAATTCCGTCACTGGTTTAATCGGTGAGACTCACTGATTACTCAGTACCAGTAGTCAGCTGGTCGTGCCAGTTGTGGTTCGTCAGCTGGTTAGGGATTATACTTATCATTCATCACTTATGTGCAAACCTTTGCAAAATTATCTTTTGAAAACCGCAGTTTACCCTTTAAACAATAAATGAGGGGCGGTCTGCAGTCAATTGATTAATAGCTCAATTTCGCTGATTTGCCAGCATATGTATATACGCTGATTTGAATTAGAATTATACTTATCCCTAAATCAGACTTAGAAAGTGCCCAGTAAAAAGAAACTAATGGTGGCGAATTGCGGCAAATCGACAGGTTTGAATTCGCCCGAATCCCGCTTTCTGATTTTTTAAACGAATTTAGCCAGCGCAAAGTTTTACAAGGAATTTCATGTTGGGGCATTGTTCCACTTTCACGATCAGCATAATTCCTAGGAAGCGCAGGTACACGGTCTACTTCGAATAAAGATTAAAGCCGTACTAAGGATCACTGATCCTTGAAATTTGGAGGGGTTGAAGAAGCAGGCAGACAGATCAATATCCGACCCTTCTTACGGAAAAAATGAGCGAGTCCAGACCAACTAAAAAGAACAAAAAATATTAAAAATTAAATACCACGACGATAGCAGCGTAGAAAAGTCGAAGCACACGAATCTGACGATCTGGGGTTCATCAAAGGGGCAAACGATCACGACGATACTTTAGGATGAGATCTCAGCCCTGAGAATTGGCGGGTTTTTGGATATCTCCTAGGTTAAACAAAGATAGTCTTTCCTTGATATTCTCGTCTAAATTAAATCCCATAATCGAATCGCAATCCTCCCTTCATTTCAGCGTGCTTGGGTTTTCAATCATTTGTTAACAGGTAAAATCCGTTTGATCTCTATATTTGGAGTCGAGGAAATTTGTCTAACCAAAATTGAAATAACCACTAGTAAATTTACGCCACACTAGAACCGGATAAACCCGAAAATTTAGGCAATCCTTGAATTTATACAAAGATAAGAGCACTCTTTTTTCACACACTCAATATTACAAATGCCTTTTCATTTTCTCCGCGAGTACGTAAAGCGTGGCGCGACTTTTGGCACTCAAGGCTCGAAATATACAATTAAAAATGGAGGAGGTCAGGATTTCGCATTTACTTATAACCGCGCTATCATAAGGCTCTCGCTCTACGTCACACTCTTTCTCGCAAAAGGACCCCGCTGATAGGTGCGGATCTTGTGACAGTGAAGGTGCTTGGGTTGCCGTTTGCAGATGATAAGGTTACTCTTTGTGTAATATTAATTAATTATTGTAATTACTTCTTGTTAAAGGTCTTGCATAGGAAGTTGATTAGACTGAATACTAGCATCCTGTAGACAAAGAGAGCACAGAACAAGGTGATAATTACCTGTATCATGAAAGTCTATTTACTACCGATGAAAACATCGATGAAGAGATAGCCTGGCATACAGAGGATTCTCAGGAAATGTTATGTACACAAGAGTTTTTCAGAAGAGTGAAAGAAATTTTTTGAGATATTTTGGTCATGTTAAGAGAATAAAAGGAGAACTATTGACGAAACAATTGTATTTAGGTAAAGTAAGCCTGAAACGAACGATTTCTCATACTAGTGTGTCTTCGGGGAGAGCTTTGCATTGTTGATGCATTTGGAGTAAAGATTATGGATCTAACTATTGGATTATCAGTCAGTTTGCGTATTTTTGTGTGTTCTATGATATGTGGTGCTTTGTGAAGCTCGTCGCCTGGGTTGATTGCTGAAGAGATTCATCAGCGACCAGTTTCGGAGCAGTGTTGCGGAACGAAAGTATTGTTCAAATAAGCAACACGGGAATTCTAGGTTCTTCTGCAAATTAGTACCTTCTCGTATACTTTCCTTTCTCGCTCTTCCCATATGAATTTCTTGATCCCGGTACTATAACAGGGTATCTATTTCTATATCTGTACACTTTAAGTATCTTGCATCAGGTTAGGTGCATAGTGTTAGCGTAAGAAAAAGTTTCATGGCAAAAATGATTATTAATGAATACAAGGGTACTTATGCATTTCTGAGTCTATTAAATACATATTAGACAAGAAAATGTGTGAGGTGGCTGTAAAATACTTAATTCTTTATTGTCTTTGTCTTAAATGATAACTAAGCAGTGTGAAAAAGTGACTGAATAAACTTTTTAGGATAAACATGAAACGATTTCTTCAAATGGCATAATTTTTTCACCGGTCATTACTCAATAGATAAATAGATTCAGTTAGGTGTCCCAGGTTCTTTCAGAATGCGTCAATTTCTTTCAATAAGATTGCGCCACATTAGGAGCCGCTCCCCTATTTTTTGACATGCCAAAACGTGGAGAGACTTCTGTACTAGAATATAAGAGTTTACAAAATTATGAGAATCACAGATGAATAAAGAAGAACCATTATTTGTTGACTACAATGGCAAAACTCAGCCTAGAGTAATCTCAATTCTTACAATCAAACTTTTAAAAAAACTCTGTCACTATAATTTGGAAAAGGTCGGGGTTAGTCGTTCAGCTTTTAAGGATAAATATGAAATGTATTAATTAAATATAATTAAAAAATATAAAAATCCTCTTAAAGCCGAATGATATGGAAAATTTGTATTCTTGTCTGCTGACAATCGAGATAATAAGTAATGAGATTCTATCTCTTCCTTTACGTATAAGAATAAAAGGAGATTGCGTGCTTGGACACAAATTTATTATCACTACTCCATGTTTAAAGAAGTCGATTTACACAAGCAATATAATGCGTTCTCTCGATTTCAAGCATTTTTGCCAGGTTCCGTTATCTGGTATGTAGACCTGTCAACTTCTCTTTTTCGATATTATTTCATAATGCAAATAATGTAGATATATTTCATACGTTGACCAAAAACTTGGTGTTAATAAAGGTTTAATTACTCATATTTTCCCCTTTAATCTTACAAACTATGATTAATAGGTTACTAGTTTTAAGAGATAAATAATGTAGGAATTGATTTACATTGAAATTCGGGATCACGTGCAGCTTCGGTTTTCCTTCTTTTATCATAAAAATTTCCCCTAATCCAAATCGTAGTTGTTGTCAGACAGATTGCTGAACATTCATTTTTTGATGACTGAGATTAACTGTAGAACTAATAAAACAAACCATAAAGTTAATATATTTAGATTCCAGCCAACGTAAGATCGTCAATTGTAGTTTATTTAAAGTTTCAGATTGACCACAATTTGCATCGAACTGTTTTCATTTGATGCAATTCTTTTATGTTCTAGATGCACATCGCTTTCGCAAAAAAATTATCAATTTTTGTTGGTTGAAAACCATACAATTTTTGCTTGTAAATGAACTAACGAATTCGTCCGAAAAGCTGTAGTATCTCACAAACAGCAAATTTTGTATTTTTTAGGAGATAGTTTGAAAATAAAAATTTGTAATGGACATTTTTTAGAGGATTATTCTACCTTACTTTATTTACTTTCTAGAAGTTTATCTCCGTTTAGAGAGTAGATATTGTAAGGTTTAATATATTACGTGTTTGAAGAATTTTTATTTATCCAGTTTTATGCAATAACACATGTAAGTGAAGGCGACGTACTCTATTTACAAGTTTCACAATACTGCCTTCTTATTATTTCAATATAGTTTACAATCTTACACAATGCTGTTCTTTAATAATGTTTTCTATTTCTCACGATTCTTATTTAAATAACCTCTTTCTATTATAATATGTATGCTGAAAATAGTCATGCAGAATTTAAATTTCGAATTATTGGTTCATTTGTTGCTCCAAACAATGAAATTTCATTTAAAAAGAAGATCACTCATCAACATTTTTCATGTTTTTAACTTAAACATTTCTGAGGCTGTAATCAAATTCTAGCTTTGACGAAAAATTGACAGGGAGCGTGCCATTTTTTCCTGCCATTTTTCACAAAAATTATAGAAAATGAAAGAAAAAATCACTACCTGCGAGTACTAATATTTATTTTCCTTTCTACAAATGATTTTTAAATTATTTTGTCCAACAACTCCTATTTCTAAAGGCGGGAAGTGATTTCCTGAAAAGGCTTGTCCTGAAAAGACATGTCCCGGAAATAAATATCTACTGGTACCTTGCAGGAACTCTTTTTTTTTAGGGTGATAAGTGATTTCCTGAGAAATCATATTTCGGGAACACTTCCCCGATAGTGCCTTGAAACATCTCCTATTTGTTTGAAGGTGGAAAGGGATTTCCTGGAAAGACATGTCCCGAGAAGACCTGTCCAAGGTGCCTCGAAGCATCTCACATTTTTTTGGACGTGGGAAGTAATTTCCAGGGAGTACTTGTCCCAGGAAGACCTGTCTAATAGTGCCTTTAAGCATCCTATATTTTTTTGGAAGTGGGGCGAGAGTTCATAGAAAGACTTGTCCTGGCAAGACATTTCCTGGGAAGACCTGTCCAAAGGTGTCTCGAAGCATCTATTTTTTTTTGAGTGGCAAGAGATTTTCTATGAAGACTTATCCCGGGAAGACATGTCCCGAAAGGACCGGTGTAATTCTGCCTTGCAGCGACTCCTATTTTTTTAAAGGTGGGAAGTAATTTCTTAGGATTACTTATTCAATGGTGCCTCGAAACATCTCATATTCATTTTGGAAATGAGAAGTTATTTCCTGGGAAGACTTGTCGCGGGACGACTTGTCCGATTGTGCCTCGAAGCATCTCCTACTTTTTTGAAAGTGGAAAGTGAGTTCCTGGAAATACTTGTCCCAGGAGCCCCGAAGCATCTCACTTTTTTTTTTGTGGTGGGAAGTGAGCTTCGAAGCATCTCATTTTTTAAAAGTAGGAAATCATTTTCTGGGAAGACATGTTCCGGGAAGTCTTGTCCAATAGTGATTCGAAGCCTCTCATATTTGTTTGAGGTGGGACGTGAGCCTCAACGCAACTTATTTTTTTTAGTGGTAAGTGATTTCCTGGGACGACAGTCTTCGGGAAGATTTGTGCAACAATGCTTCGAAGCATCCATATTTTTTTGGAAGTGGGAAGTGATTTCCTGGGAAGACTTTTCCCGGGAAGACCTGTCTGATTGTGCCTCGAAGCATCTCCTATTTTTTTGAAGGCGGGAAGTAATTTCCTGGGAAGTTTTATACCATGTTACGAGAGCCCGAGCATCTGAATGTACAGATGGAGGAAGGGATGTCCAATAGTTCCTTCACCCGAATCTCTGTGGAAAGGGATGAATGGGGAAGCCCTTTCCTACAAAAAGAGATGTCCCAGTTTGCCTTCAAAAGGTAGAATTTAACTTCCTCTTATTGGAAGAGATTTTATGGGATGGAATTTCCTTTTGAAAGTGATGTCCGGGGATGAGATGTCCTTTGGGAAGGAATATTCTGAGAAAAATTGTCTCGGGAAGACTTACTCGTGCAACTCTCATGCGGGCATTGCCATCTTCGCGCAAGTCAAGTAAAAGCTTGTGAAAATGCGAAACGTCATCCCAATTGAGTAAAATTTATTTAATTGGTGTTCAACTAATAATTATTGTAAGATTCATAAATGCGGTTTGATTTCAGGTTGAATGCGGGTTAGCCTGACTGACTGCGGGTTGTCGGGTTTAATGCGGATCCGCGGTTATTGAATTAGTAAATATTTGGAATAATCGATTTGATATTTTTGTACTAATCGTTGTAATAAAAGAGACTCTCTACTTCTTGCTGCATATATAAAAAGTAAGTTTTAAAATGCAAAAATACCAAAGAATCTAGCCATAAAATTTTCACCTGCTAAGATATTTTTATTTCATGAAAAAAACCGAAGTCTTGCCCTGGCACACGTGGCAAGACAAACGAAATAGAGCTTGCTATATTAAGTTATCAAATCGTTGTTTTATTAAGGAAACTAATGCGTGTGTAAGTATGATATACAATAACGTGGCACTCGAAAATTCAAAATATGGAGAAATTCAACGTTTAATTAACTTCTCATAGTATGAGTGAAAATTAACCTATGGGTCTACCATGTACGATTAAATTCTATGTGTGCTAAAAATATCAGTGATCAAGATAGTGGCATAGGGATAGTGGTAATTTAAAGAAATAAAAATTTCAAAGGATATTTTTTATCAAATATTTGCTTAAATCGTCGTCTATGCGTAGTGTAATATGTTTTTATGATATGAATAAACCAATTGTGAGACTGTAATTACGATTTTTCAAATTATTCTTAGACATAACGTGATATTTCCATTATAATCACTTCGCCATTATTGGCAAGGGTATTGCAGTTTTGAATTGGAACTCGTTGAGACTAAGAGATGACCTGAAAACATAATAATCATGTAGGTAACTAATATGAGCTGGATATGTATTAAATATCGCTGCCACTTCACATCGTTCATATCGAGTCGCAAAAGGATATCAAATCCTATTATATTACAGCTAAAAACAATTGAAAATTCAGTATAAAATAAAAACTTACGTTTTTATCAGTTAAAACTTGAGTTACTGATTGAAGTGGTGAAAATTTCAGTGATTTAAATCTAGAGAGGTACGGTCCATGCTGTAATTCTTTAAGATTGGAGTGAGCCTGCCAACTGGACTGTCGTTGACTTCTTGTTTGTTCAGTCGTCTAACCCTGCCACTGTTCATGTTTATCGCCGCCCGTTTTTTTGAACTATTGTATATTCCAGCGAGATAATTACCTTGCTCCAATATTGCAACAACTTCACCACTGCATGTTGATAACACAATTTGTTGTCGGGTTGGCATAGGCTCATAGGTAGTTCTTAAAAATCTCAATTGAATTGATTTATCAGCTGGAAAAGTGTATCTTCGAAGTTCGAAAACTCGGTTTGGATTACTTTTGGGAATAAGCCGAATTAATTCAAGGTGTCCACGTTTAGATATTATAGAACCATGAAAAGAAGGAGACAAGGCTGAAGGAGACCTGGACCTGGCACGAAGAGGAGGCTCCTCAGGAGGAGGAGACCCGGCAGGAGAATGATTTCTGTCGGGAGAAATAGAAGGTTCGCAACCAGAAACACCAGCATTTTGTTCACCATTGAGGTTACAGTCGGACTGTGAACTTAATTCTGCAAAAAGAAATATAGAGGATTACATTTGTTTTAAAGTTTCAGAACAAAAAGAATAATAAAATGTTTGGTTTATTTTACATGGGCATGTTGTGTCATATTTATTTTTATTAATTTTTCTAATTAATCAAACTATTGGTGCTAATTGCACCCTGCGCCCAAATGAAATAACGGTAGGACAGTATTTTCCCGAACGCGAGTAAAGTCAAACAAAACGACGAAGGCCCAGAACGAGATTTCATGGCAAGACTTTTCCCGGAAAGACATATTCGGGAAATACCTGTCCAATTCTGCCTTGCAGCAACTCCTATTATTTTAAAGGTGGGAAGTGATTTTCTGGGGAAATATGTCCCGGAAAGACCTGTCCAAAGGTTCCTCGAAGCATCTCATTTTTTTTTTTGGATGTGGGAAGTGCCTGTCTGGCAATACTTTTGTACGTTGAAATGCGATTATATAAAGCTGATATAATAGAAATACCCTTTTTCAAAGAAATATTTTGATCAACCATTTTCGAAAATATCTAATTGAGAGGAATTATAGTTTTTGCGAAGGAAGAGCCGCAAGTTGGAGTCCTAAATCGAATCGTACATACGAGATTTATTTCACTGTTCACAAAACAATTCCTATTTCGACTATGTTGCGATTCCTTAAATGAGATAGTGGAAGCCCTTTGAATAAGGTTAAAAAAGAGTTACGCAACTAGATGGACGATAATTATTATTATATTTACCAGTAGAATTAAAGATGACCACTAGGGTGAGGACCAGATTATGAACGATCTTCATAATTTTTAAGCAGAGGAGAAACTAATTACAGTATTATTAAAGAATTTGGATAAACGTGTAACTAATGAATATGCTGATGCCTCATTAGAGTATATATACTCTAGCCTTTATCTCCCGTATCATAAGATGGCATTTGTATTACTTAAGTCATTATCAAGGAGAAAAAATAAGTTGCTCAATCATTTTTTCTTTATCTTTTACATCTGTTTCAAAAAAAGACAACTTTTTTCGCGTAGAAAAAGTTATATACATTCTTGAAAATATGTTGTAAGTTTAAAAAAAATGGATATCGTTCTGTTGGATTTTTTATCCAATGCTTTAGAATCTCTGAAAAATATTTTTCATTGCCGCATTTCAAGATTTCCAAGATTTTAAGGGGTTTCAATAGATTACAGAGAATTTCATAAGATTTTGATATCATTTTAATAGGATTTTAAAGATAAAATGTGATTTCAAATATTTTAATGGCTTCAAGGCCATGTAACGATTGGGTCACGTGACCCACTCGTCACATGGCCTTAAAGGAATTTTATGGGCTAATAAAGGATTTCTTATGATTCATTTTTAATGAATTTATTATTAATTTTTTAATTTTCAAAACTAGTTTACTTGTTTAGGTTGAGATAGCCAAAGATCATCCCCTACAGAAAACCCTGAAAATGTTGGCAGGTTTCGCTTATCTCTCACCGTTTTCGAGATAACTCAAACTTTCTATTATTTTTTGGTATTTAAAAAATCTTTTTATTGGGTTAATTCATGTAGGTCGAAAACAACACCCCTCTGCAAAAACCTAAAAATTTTGATCAAAAGCGATTCCCCTCTTCAAAACCCTGAAAATTTAGTCAGTTTTCACGTATCGAATTAGAGATCATTCAGACAGTTTTAATTTTGAATGAATACTATTTAATTTAAAATTTTAGAAGCTTACAATTCAGGAAAGTTTGGTTTTGAATGATTTACTTTGTAGCTTAGTTTTCAATTTTTGAACCGGAAAATGAGCAAGACTTTTATTTTTTATTTTTATTCGCCACCGTGAAATATTTCTCTAATTCTGATAAAAAAAGGTCTAGGCTAGCCGTCCATATTTTTAAGATGCTTTTGAAATTTACTGATTAAATCGAATTAATAAATATCACATTCCTTATCGGATAGAATTAAAGCTTGAGGATGTGCAAAATTTTCATTTGCGTCTTCGGATAATTTATGAAAGCGATTGTTTTTTTTCAGGTTCGCAACGAGAGAAAGAATTATATGCAGAGGTTACGTAATTGAAAACAATTTTCCTCATCACTACGCAATGTTTGGAGAAGTCGATTTACAAAAGCAGTATAATTCTATTTTAGATTTCAAACATTTATACAAATATTTAAAATGTCAGGACAATTCCGTTATTAAATATTTCAAAATTTCATATTAAAATCCTTAATAGTCACTTTTGGATTTAATAATTTTAGATGTAAATATAAAACAATTTTGAATTGAAAAGCTTCAGATTGTACAATTTGAAAAATTGGAATCATATTGGAGCAATCTTGTTTTGTATTCTTTTTTAATTTCAATTGTAATATATTAAAATTGTACGATTTTTATTTGATCATGAATCAAGTTTGAACGCTTTCAATTATAAATAATACAATTTCAAATCCTTTGAACTTAAAATGATCCAGATTCCAAAATTTGAATCTTAAAACATACAATTTTTAATCTTTTGACATTTTCCTATTATCGAAATTTTAATCTGAAATAATTCAATTTCATGATTCTTAAATTCAAAAAGAAATTAATTTGTAGCGCTTCGGCTTAGAAATTATGCAATTCAACTAATTTTTCTAATTAAATTGTCCAAAATAATTCAATATATAATTAAGTTTAATTCTGTTTCTAGAAAACCACCTGTTCCGAGGAGTTTCAAACATTTTATATCATACGAAAGAAGTAAAACACATCCGAAAAAGAAACTTGGGTAAAAGAAATAATAATGAATTTCTACAAAAATGGTACGATAGTTTAATATAAATAATAATTAATAAAGAAGAAAATAATACTCCTACTGGTTTATAAGTGATACACTGAAATAATAATGGAAATGGTAAAAATTTCACTGATTCAAATCCAGAGAGGTGCGTACTAGTTTGTAACTCCATAATAGTGGAAGGTCGGTGCCTACTGGACTGTCCCTGATTTCGTTTGGAGCTATTCGTCTAATCTTACCACTGTCCATATTTATTATCAACCGTTTTTCTTGACTATTGTATATTCCAGCGAGATAATTGCCTTGCTCCAATATTGCAAAAACGTCACCATCGACTGTCGATGACACAATTTGTTCTTGGTTTGGCATAGATTTAAAGTTTCTTTGTTTTACTATTAATTTAATTCCCTTCTCCGAAGGAAAAGTGTATCTTCGAAGTTCGAAAATTCGGTTCGGATTAATCCTGGGAATAAGCCGAATTAATTTAAGGTGACCACGTTTAGATATTATAGAACTATGAACAGACGTAGGCCGGGCAGAAGGAGACCTAGACCTGGCACGAAGAGGAGGCTCCTCCGGAGGAGGAGACCTGGCAGGAGAATATCTGTTAGGAGAAGAAGAAGATCCACGGTCAGAAATATCAGGACTTCGCTCGCCATTCGGGTTACAGTCTGACTGTGAACTAAATTCTGCAAGAAGATATATAGAGTATTACGTTTCATTGCAAGTATTCCAAAAAAGAAAGATAAAATATGTTTCAGATTAACTTTGCAATGCTAAAAAATTGAGCATATTTTGGCGAAAGTTTCACTGAGGTTAGGATAATGAATCTGACGTAACAGATTAGGTATTTCAGATTGGGTTGGGAAAATCCAAGAGGTCTACACGCCAAAGACCGAATAAGAATACAAACTCCATGGGACGAAATTAAATTTGGTTAATCACTTGTGAGAAAATAAGTTTTTACCATAAGTGTATTTATAAATTATTTTTTCTTGTTAATAAATTGTAGAATTGCCATTTTGCTCCAATCTAATGAACTCAAACGATAGTAGACAGCGCTGCCGTCATAACTCTCGCTAATTTTCAAATACAAATTAGTCAAAGTAGGCGTCGACTCATAATTTTCTTCACTTCCGCTACTCGCCCCCTCATTGCCCCTACTACGCTTTCTGTCCCCTCATTCACAAATCCTTTCCTGGTCAGAGCTATAAATATTGCTGCCCGGGGCTACGGAACGCTATCAATCTAACTCCAGAATTTGAATCCACACATGTCTCTTAAAGATCTTATGACCAAAAAAAAAGTAAAAATCAGTAGAAAAATATTAATATTAGTGATAATGAGGAAGATTTAAGAAAAGATTCATGTCAGATTAAGGTTACCAAATTTTGTTACTTACAATCTTATGTAACTAGATAGACGATGATTATTATTATATCTCATTTTTGTCTCACGGACGCATTTTTGTGATGCAATAAAGTGATCTAATAATTCCAGTATGCCTCATTTGACACATTGGGCAAAGCATGGTTATTTACCGCATCATTTACGGACTGAGTTTTCAGTCAAGGTGCGTTGAAAAATTTCCCGAGGTACCGGCTCAGGGATCGAACCTCGGACCTCCACCGAGGGCTATCTTTGAGAAGTTGTAGGTTCCGGAAGCTACGATAATGCTTCCTTAAAGCAACCAATCCCGACGCAACTGGAACGTGTACGTAATCCACTTCTACTCCTTCTGACCTAGAAGGTAAGCAAGAGCGGGAAATTTACGCGAGACAACATCGATCAACACTGTTCCTTAGAGTCAGGTCTCTAGCCGCGGATGAGCTTACGCATCAGACGGGACAGTTGGAGATGAAGGTTTCACCTCTGGATACTTTTTTAGAGCTACCAATCGTTGTAGAATGTTATGAAGAAAAGTTTTGACGGATCAGATTAAGTGATCCCAGAAGAACAGCCTTTTGCATCCGGTTCGCGATGGAAAGAGTCTGACGCTGGCAAGCTGGAATCTTGTTGAGATCGCTAAGAAGTGAAGCTTTCATACCTCCAAGACAGCCGATTATGAGAACTACAAGATGGACTTTGTAGCCTTGGTACAGCCTGCTCAGATCGAGAAGAAGTGTTTGATATTTCGCCCGTCTTTCTTTCTCTCTTCCCGTGATATTACCATCGGCTGGTGCCGAGAATTCAATCACGTAAGTGATCTTGGTCTTCAGATCTGAGAGGAAAATATCACGCTTCGTAGCACTGATACGTTGAGTGGTCGAGGATGAGAAATTCCAGTAGATCTTACACTGATCATTCTCCACAAC
>CAKNWU010327002.1:0-10122 GCA_932072015.1 Andricus quercustozae
TTTCTATTATCACATGAACTACTACTAGAGAAAGATTCCTTACAATCAGAGGGGAGGACGCTTAATTCCGTGTTTGGGAGGAGAGAAGGTTAGTTTGATCGGAGAAAAATAGAGGTCAATGATGTCGTCTGGATGGTGATATGTAGTGAAACAGGTTACAGGTTTTGGCGGTGATTTGATGCGGGGAAATCAGGGGGGTTGGTTTAGAGAGCTTAGTGAGGATCTAATTGACTACAAAGTCTGGGATCTTGTTGACAGAATGAGGAATTTCTTTGGAAAGATGGCGCACTTCCGTAGGTCCGGGTTCAGAATGTTTTCTGAGGATATAGGGGGCTGGTAAATGTTGGGATTTAACCTTTTTGGGAGTATTTTTAATTGGCGAAATTAAAGGCATTAAATTACATAGTTCGGCGAAGATGCTTTTAACCTCGTGACCTGGGATATGGTGAGCAGGGAGGGGTATTTTTTTGGTAACATGGCGGACTTCTGAAGGTCTGGGTTCAATGGGAGTTTTGACGATAGGAAAAAAAGTAGGGTGACGAAAGTTAGCCCTCTCGTATAAGGAGTCCTGACGAAAACGGTTTAGGTGAGGAAGATCTCTGTGATACCTCGAGGTGCTAGGTTGGTCAATTTCTGCTAGAGTGGTACTACTAGATTTTTCAATGTTACTGGCTGACGCTCTATTGTTAAATTGCGCGAGGTGGGAAAAGTCCGAATATTTTTTAGGTGAGCTGCTTACCGAAGATTCCCTGGAGAGGACGTAGGGTTGCTCGTCGGGTTCCGCAGAGCTGGGTAAACTCGAGGAGCGTCGTTTGAAGCGTCGAGAATCGTCGAGCTTACTGGTGCGAAACGAGGACGTCGCGCCAAGTACGTTCTGTGGCAGGCTGTTGTAGGATTTGACCTGGATATATCCCTGGTATTCTTCCGCCATTCTGTCTGACCGACGCTGCTTGCTTGGGCGAACCTATAAAGAATAAGAGCCTTGTCGTTACTAGGTGTGCCGAAGTGCGATGAATTGGGATTGGGTTACGTCTTCCGAGGTCTTGCCATGGAAGGGTGGTGTCACGTCCTCTGATAGAGCGAGTGAGACAGATGTATTTCGTCGGAAATTGCCTTCGAATTTACAAGGGGTCGTTTGATTGAAGATGGTTGAAGAAAGAGAGAGAGAGACTCGAGAAGCGAAATTGCCTGGCAGACTGCTAGGCTGTTTTTCCTTGCTGCTACCAGGAATACCTAGCTAGAGTAGATCTGTCGATTTTCGCTCGAGCACGGCCTTTTATAGCCGTACTCCCGGAGAGTTTCGCGAGAGGTCGTATAGAGAGGGCTAAGTCGAGTGGCGGGAGGTATGTTCTCAGAGTTTCACTAGCGCTGCATTCGCGGCACTTTCCTTCACCCGGTCCTGCTACTTCGCCGGCGCTCGTGGAGCGCGTCTTTAACTTGACGTGGACAGACTAAAATTAGATGTGTTCATACCAAGGCAAGGACGGTGTCTTCTTCGCGTGATTGGCGAATTAAACCTAAATCTTAATATCTAATGTGGTCGACTTCATTTCTTTCAGTAAAACAAGTGTCTGAGAGAGGGAATTAATATATTAGGTTAAGGTAATTTAGTTTATATCATTATATTTATTTCCTTATAATTTTACCGCTTAGACGCGTATACAAATTTTTAACATTACTAAATCATCAATCTTGTTCGTCTTTTCACAGAAATATCAGCAGGTATGCGGCCCAAAACAAGAGACTTTCTAGCGAATTTTGACAACAGTAAGGAACTCGCGAATCATCAAGGTAGCTATAGTACAAATAAAAATATATAATATTCCCAATGTTATGAAAAAAAGTCGAAAAATTATCCCATACCGGAGTTTTATTTTTTTATTGACAACCCTTTTTTTAGGCACTTCTCCTTTCTAAGCATGCTGTTCCATAAGATATTTTGATGGAATAAAATCAGAGAAATTAATGTTTTAGCAAGCGCCTACTAATAATTGCTCTTTTGTAATTATGAGTAGGCGCTTTCCTAAGATTCTAGTTTATTACCATCGCCACAGTAATATTCATCAATGCCCGAGAACTACCCCTTGCACATTAAACGAACGCAATTTCAGCTGCCTTCAACTAAAACCGACAGAATAATTTCAAACTAAAAACAGTCAGCACTCAGCGAATCCCATCAATGTTGCCTTCAAATAAAATCGCCGAAAATTTTCAAATTAAAAATAATCACACCGGATACCTTCACACGACTCTAGATTCTATTGGCATCCCTGAAGTTTAATAAAGACCCCAAAAAACGTCTTCTAGTTCATTTTAAGTACCTTATGTCAGCTGCTTCCAACTGAAAATGCCCAAAAAATTCTTAATTTAAAATGATGATTCCAGGAATCTTCACAAGACCCTAATATATATCCTAGTCTCACAGTAATATTTAAACAAACTAAAGAAATGCCTAGTACATGTATGAAACCGCATTTTAACTGCTCTCGAATAAAACAGCCAAAGCAATTTTACATACAAAATAATCACCCTCCACACCGTCGCAAGTCTCGTGAACATATCCTTATCCACACAATAATATTCAATGACGAAAAAAAAACAACCCCTTGTAGATTTATTAAATCGCTTCTTAGCTGTCTTTAAATAAAAAAGCCAAAAAAAATGCAAGTTAAAAATAATCCACCCAGACACCTTCCAGAGACTCTAGTTTATATCCTCGTCTATACAATAATATTCACAATAACGCTAAAACTAAAAAATACGGGATTTACAGGGCATTTAAATCAGTTTTTAAACTAATCACCCTGTAAATTCCGCGTCACTTTTTTCTCCCAAAATAACGATTTTGAATTTTGATTGCACTTTGAACAGGGATAACAGCCGGTCCTCTATTTCCTCTATTTTCTCCATTTTGAAAATGGTCCTCTATTTCCTCTATTTTGGAAAATTTTCCTCTATTTCCTCTATTTTTAGTCAAAAACTTAAATTTAAAAATAAAATTTTAACTTATATACCAAAACCAAAAATGAAACATCCGGATCATATCAGGATAAAGAAAATTCATAATTTGATCAATTTGATCAACCCTCAGCAATCAATGAAGTGAAGTTAGCTGGTACACAAAAACTTCGGCTTAAAGAAAAAGAAAAACGACAGAAGGTAGATGGGTTACAAAAAAATATCAGTAAGAGAATTACTGACATGCTGCAAAGAATAGCAAAGAAAAGAAAAGCTTAACAAGGTATTTAATACCTTCTTTTGCCCTGGCAAAGAATATTCTTTTTTTTTAAATAAAAAAATATACCATTACTTGGTAATTTACAGTAACAATATTTTCTTCAATATTCAATATGATACTAATCTAATAAACTAGGAAGCCGTAATGCCCTATTAAAATTTAGAAAAGGCTTGCAAGACTATTTATTTTTAATATTAATATGTTTTCTATTGTAAGTTGCAAACTCTAAAATATTCGTATTTAATGAAATGGCTGTAAACTGTTTAGCTACAACTGATGCTAATTAAATAAGACAAGTATAATTGAGATTAACTTAAGTATTGTTAGAACCGTAGGTATATGTAGTATGTGTAAACTGGATAAAAAAGGCGTAAGATTCAATTAAGCTTAGGTTTATTGATACAAATTGCGAAATCTTCAATAAACTATCCGAACGGTAGAGGTATTCACGAGGAAAGGTATTCCCATTCCAATAAGTATAAAAGACTGCTAGAAGACTGTGCTTTACGATTGTTTGAGTTATAACTTATCAAGCACATTATCATTTAAAGAGTTTATATGGTTACATTAATTTTTAACGTATAGGGTCAAAAATGTATTCAAAGAGTTCTCATTTTCTACTGACTTCACTCATGTAGGTTTATTAGTTTGTAATGTAAATGGTCTTGTACATACGTCCATTCGAAGATATCTTGTTTCCCACTGACTTCGTTCTAATTTCTTCAACAAAATATATAATTGTTCATCCGAACACTAATAACATTTTTATTAACCTTGATTCATATACTATCCTTTATTTCAAAAAAACTTCCTCCAAAAGTCCTCTATTTTTGGAAAAAAGTCCTCTTTTTTTTTTAAAAAGTCCCCTATTCCTCTATTTTAGAAATAATAGAGACTGTGATCCCTGTTTGAAGTAAGGTAAAATAGATTAAGTGGGTAAATATATATTTTTATTTACATTGCAGTCATCACTTGTCAACACAAAGAAGCTATCGCACAATCGCGTTGTTTTTCCGAACATTTGTAATACATTTTTAGCATTGCAAATTCATCAATCTTGTTCGTCTTTTCACAGAAGGATCATCAGGTATCCGGCCCGAAACAAGAGACTTTCTGACGAATTTCGACAACAGTAACGAACATGCGAATCATCAAGGTAGCTATAGTACAATGAAAAAACCCGATTGTGGGTGGACGCTTTCCTAAGATTCTAGTTAGTATTACCATCGCCACAGTAATATTCATCAACCCCAAATACGACGCCTAGCACATGAAGCGAACCCCATTTAAGCTAAAACACATTCACCTAAAACTGCTAAAACATTTCAAATAAAAAATAATCACACCGGATATTTTCTCACAACTCTAGCTGCTATGGGTTTCCCGCAGTTTAAAAAAGCCAAAAAAATTCAAGTTAAAAATAATCTACCGAGACAACTTCCCGCGACTCTAGTTCATATCCTCATTCCCACAGTAACTTTCAACAAACCCAAAAACAACCACTAGTACATTTCATGAACTACGTCTCCTCTGCCTTCACCTGAAACAGAAAAAACAATTTTAAATAAAAAATGAGAACCCTTTCACTTAATCACGACCAGTTTATATTATTATCCCAACAGTAATGTTTGTCAATCCCAAAGGCAACCACAGATACATTCAACGAACCCCTTTTAGCTGCCTTTAGCTGAAACAGCCAAACAAATTCTCAAAAACACACAAAACTACCTTCAGACACCTTCCCAAGACTTTAGATAATATCGCTATCGCCACAGTAATATTCAAAAAACCCTAGGAACTACCTAACCCTGGCACATTTAATGAGCCCTGCATCTACCTGGGACTCTTTTACATGTCCTCACTCACAAAATCATATTAAACAAATATAAAATACATCCATTATGTATTTAACAAACCCCGTCGTAGCTTTCCTAAACTAAAACGGCCAAAGAAATTTTAAATGAAAAATAATGATCACAGACAACTTCCCACGACTGTACTTAATATCGCCATCACTTTAAGAATATTAAAAAAACAAAAGAAAAAAAAACTATAGAAGATTTAATAACGATCCCATTCTCAGCTGACTTTATCTCAAACTGCAAAAAAAAATTTAATTGAAAATATTCACTCTAGCCACCTCCTAAATGCATTTCGTTCAATGAGGAAAAAATCGGAGTTGGCATTTATTTTTATTTTAAACATTTTTTAATTTTTCAATGAACTTCAAAAGAAGAATGTGGGTTTGGATTGCTCCGAACTGAATTGAATTGGCTCGCAATACAGTTTCATAGGTCAAACATCCTTCAATCCCTTCAAACTTGCATCAAAATTTAGCCAAAAGGGGCTTGTGATATACCAATGTAAGATTCTCTACTGAAAAAAAAACCATTTTATCCTCTGTTTCTTTTTGCAGATTTAAATTCAGAGTATGAGTATTCACCTAATGTCGATCCTTCTCCTGGTGTTCCTCGTTTCGGAACTTCTGATTCTCCAGACAGAAATCATTCTCCTAAAAGGTCTCTTCCTCCTGCAGAGCCTTCTCTTCGTGCCAGGTGCAGGTCTCCCCCTGTCAGACATCGTTCTTTACTTATACTTGGATATGAACTTGAACAACTTGGAAATATTCGACTTATTCCCTGCATAAATCCGCACCGACAATTTGAAATTCGAAGATATACTTTTCCTGCCGATAAGCCAATCAAATTGCGAATAGGATCCAATGCATTTGGGCCCATACCAACTGTAGAACAAAAAGTATTAACAACATCCACTGGTGACGCCATTGCAATAATGGATTCTCATACATCTCTTCGTGGAATATTTAATTGCAATGGAAAGCGGGTCGGCATAAACACGGAAAGCGGCGCAGTGTTCGAATTGACCCCGGAATTAGTCCGTGAAACTCCATTAGGCCACAATCGCCGGATCTCAAAGAATTTTGAAGTGGTGCGTGTAAGCCACGGGTAAACTAGAATTCTCCACTCCGTTATTTTATTACAAATAAATTTACACCTAAAATATGATATTGTTTATGATTTTAAGTCGGATTAACATGTCCTTATTCTCCTCACAGAGATTGTTCTCCTAAGAGGTATCTTTTTCATCTCATACCTCATGCTCCGATTATGCCTTCTTCTCCTACAGAGCGTTCTCTTCGTGCCAGGTCCAGGTCTCATCCTCCCACTTATCGTTCATTACTCATACTGGGAATATGAACTTAAACAGTCTTGAAATATGCGACTTATTTCTCACATCAATCTGCACCCGAAATTTGAAATTCGTAGATACAATTTTCCTGCTGATAAACCAATTAGATTGCGCGGAAAAGTACTATCGAGGCTGAAGCCCATGCTGGCAACGTCCTTGCATTAATGGAAACTAATATAATTCTTCGCTCTGTCCGAATTCCACATTAAAAGATTAAACGTATAATAGTTCTTAATTCTTCAATTTTTTTTTAATTTCCAATTTTGCTTTTTTTGTAAACAGATAAAGAAGGTGTTAAATTTCCACACACTGGCAAAAAGAAACCTTATTGTAGCCAAAAAATGACAAATTTCTTTGTCAATAATTTCGTTGTTTCTCAAACATTTAAATACGTTCCTCCAATTAACAGGATTAAAATATATACTTTAAAGCAAAGGGGTTCTCAAATCTGGAAACGAATCCAATAATCTCACGGTATGTGATCTTCCGTGAGGGGGAAGCCGACATAGCATCACGACCCCTAGACTCACAGAATGTAGCGTTTACGTGATTTCCCACACATTCTCGCGCACGTTTTGAGGAACCACAAGTATTGTTATTAATTTGCAACGCTCATATTTCAAGGTCGATTGCTAGTCACACGCAACACAATAGGGGGTGTGCAAATAGACTGATCGCGCCGTTTACACCACACGTTGAAAGTCAAATTCAAATACAGTAGTATCGAACAGTAAAGATCGCCAACTGACTGACACTCTGTTTCTACAGAGTGTGCACAAGTGGTGGTGGCTTGTTCAGAGTGACTGTAATGCTTCTTGTGAACGTTTGTATTGATGAGGATTTCTGTATAGTTATTTCAATCGCTCAAACTTATGTAAGACTCTTCAGGTGCCTGCCTAAATAATAATTCGAAAAGGCCAACAGTTTTTAAGTACTATTTATCTCTCACGGAGATGAATTGATTATAAAAATGGACAGCTAAATCTTCTTCTTTATCATCATCAGCAGTCATGAATGATGCGCTCTCATCATCATTATCATAATCATCATCATCATTCTTTTTTTCAATTTCTTCAAGTAATAATTTTTGGACTTCATCGTTTACTTCAAGCGGTGGCTGCCTAACTTTTGACTTTGATTCGGGCAACACTTGATTAACTTTTTCATTGGTAGAATGTTCAATGATCTTTACTATTTTCTGCAGTGGTGTCACTATAGGCTTAAAAGTTTCAGTTAGCATACTTTCGTTATGGGCTCTACTCCATTTCAGCATTCGATGCTTCCGTCGTATCGCATTACTTGTCTTAGGAATTTCACGGAAAGTATCCATCTGCTTGCTGAAATCTATGTTGATGTGACTACAGCTCCATCAATACTGTTGAACTGCTTTCGCTGCATTTTTATTTCGAGAAATGAGGTAGCTGAATGTTTATCACAATCACTATAGTTACCACTGGTTGAGGAGCAATCTTCCATTTAATATTCTATCAATCAAAGTATCTTTGTTATCATCCCTTTCCTTAATCACTTTAACCAACTACATTATGCACCACCACCTCCACCACTACCACCTTCACCTTTACCATAGCCAAATCTACAAGTGCGCTGCCATATAAACTATGACGACATTGATTTAATGCCACTCACATGCTATGCAGCATCAAGATGACTTCTACTTGACAAGATTGTCTAAAAGTCTAATTCCGAGTCGACGCCATAAAGAGCAGCAAGGAACAAAATGATCATAGTAGTAGTTCAATTGTGAATAAACTGCAGAGAGTCTCAAACCGCAAATTTAACTCTCTTAGAAAGAATGCTGAATATCATGATGTGTTTGAGTCTTTCATGGCTAAGAAAACAAAGAAGGAAGATGAGAAGCAAGATGATATGGATGAGAAAGATGGACATCGAGTTGAAAATGAGAAGGAGGGGGATCAACAAGAATTGGGAGAAGGTCAGGAATATGATAATGATGTTGTTGATTATAATAAAGAGAAGGATGAGAAGGAGAAGAAGGAGGAAAATTTAAATGGATTTAGTGAACTGATGTTTAAGACTTACTCTCAACCAGTTCGAGAATGCTGCTGTATGATGCTTCACCCGATCCTAACGTACTTGTTGATGCTTTGCGATTTTACATTAACTCTCATCATTCGTTAGAAAGTCCCGAAAGCCAAGTAATTGTTCACATATTGCGTCAAAGAAACATAATATTTTAGCCAGCATGATGAGTATGACAAGAATGATCCCGATTAAAAATTGTTATAAGAATGGGAATGCTGGTTACATTACATCTTAGTTAAGCAATTGTTAGCAAGATTAGGTAGTACTCTAGTTTGTTCAAATAGAGGTAAAGTTTAAATCATTCGTTACTTAAATTAATTGTGGTTGGCGCTGTCATACTTTCAGTAAATTGGTTTAGTTTCTTTCACCGCAGAGTATTTGCAGGCGTGATTTGGTAGTTTTCATAATTAAAATGTATCGTTCCTTCGGCCTTCCAGCGTTTCATATTTGAAGACATCGTTGTGTTGGTTTCAAAATTCAATGTGTTGCTGACTATTAGCCCTTTCAGCGATGGACTCTTGGCTCTGAACACTCTTGGCAGGCATTCAATTCAACTTGAACTTTCTTAAATAAATTAAATTAAATTGAACAAACAGATTTTGTGTTTGCATAATGACTATTTCCGTTTCAAATTTTCTGTATTATTTAAATTTTTAATCATCTTTATTCTTTAATCTAATTCATACTGCCATCCAATCAAGAAATGTAGTAAATTCATTTTGGATAAGTCACCTGGTGAAGTAAACTATTCTAATCTTTACTACGAGTGAGTAAATTAGTTTTGCTTATGGTAAAACATTTAAATTGGTACGCCCCTGTTTACATTTAAATTTCTCACGTGCAACTATAATTTCTCTTTAATTTAACTGAGATGACGGAGATGATGGTAAGCAGTTGCCGATTGGTGGTATATTATTGGGTCTATAACTTCATTCGTGTGGTTTTTTTCAAACTTATAATGTTATATAATAATTGTTATACCATAGTATTATTCGAAGTATTGCCCATCTGAATCAATGACTTTTGCCCATCTTTCTGGCAATTTGTGGATTCCATGTCAAAAGAACTGCGCCGGCTTGGCGGCCAAAAATGAATCAAGCCTATTTTTGATACCTTGTTCTGATGTGAACCGTATTCCAATGAGGGCGTTCTGCATCGACCGGAACAAATGGTAGTCCGAAGGGGCAAGGTCTGGGCTATAAGGCGGGTAAAGCAAAATTTCCCATCCACTGTTTTCCAAATAGTTCTCAACCAGAATAGCAACATGGGACCGAGCGTTGCCATGATGTAAAATTATTGCGTCATGTCTGGTCGCATATTCTGGGCGTTTTTCGGCTATTGCTCTCTTCAAACGGATTAATTGTGTTCGGTAGCGTTCTCCATTTATGGTTTCACTCGGTTCTAGCAGCTTATAATAAAGCACACCCTTCTGATCCCACCAAATACAGAGCATTAACTTCGCACCATGGATATTCCACTTTGCCGTTGTTTTATCTAGTTGGCCGGGTTGCATATATGAGTTTTTGCGCTTGGGGTTATCGTAACGGATCCATTTTTCATCACCAGTAACAATCCGATGCAAAAAGGACTTCGTCTTGTGGCGTTCCAGC
>CAKNWU010327008.1:3130-18912 GCA_932072015.1 Andricus quercustozae
CTATAAGAACTACTGTTTGTTTTACATCTACAAAATTAGTCTATTCAAAATTAGAATGTGCATCAATACTCTTAAAAAAACTTGAAGCTGAAACAATTTACATAATAAATATAAATAATATATAAATAATATATATATAGTAATTTGAAAAAGAATTATTACAAGGTGCACACTTTTTAATTGAAATGTACACAGTAAAATAATTAAAAAATGGAATATTCCAATTTGATCACCTGCAAAGATAAATGTTATAATTTAAAGAATTTAAATTTAAAGGTTTAAAGTTGAACTACTTGTATTTTAAATCATCATAAAAGTGTTGAGCAGTCTCAAATTTTATTTTTAAGTTTTACCCTAAAACATCTACAATGTTTACTCGATCGATTTCAAACTAAAGTATTCAGGATTTAAGGGGACCTTCTCATATATATGGATTTTGTAGCGCCTCAACTTCGCTCATGGATTAGAAAAAAACTATTCATTGCAGGAACATGAAATTTTTAAGAGATGTTGTTCTTTATTGACTCTTACTACAAAATGAATGGTGTTTAAAAATTATGTGTCAGTCTCAAGACCTGAGCGGTCAAAGTAGACCATGCAGTTTTTGCAGGGGTAAACGGTGTGCAGTGGAGAGCCTTGGGAATTGATTCTGGAACAAAAAGTGTGAAACATTTTTTGTTCATTTTTGAGTACTCTATACAATGACTTATTTTTAATTTGATATAAATACTTTTAAATCGGTTAGGTCTTTCTCGAGCTATCGTGCACGCCAGTTCGAAAAACGTGGTTTTCAGAACAAACGCGTTTCTTGGGACTGACACATAATTTTTAAAACCCATTCATTCTGTAGTAAAAGTCAATAAAGAACAACATCTCTTTAAAATTTCATGTTCCTGCAATGAATAGTTTTTTTAATCCATGCGCGAAGTTGAGGAGCTACAAACCCCATGTATATGAGAAGGCCCCCTTGAATAATTCTTTGAAGCTAAAAATATTTTGTCCTTGAACTTATACAAATCACATTTTTTGAAATGTAAAATATTTTAGGCCCTCAAATTATATTTAATTTGAGTTGAAGAGCATTGAAGATTTTAGTTTCAAATTTACATTATTAATTATTATTATAGTAAGGACAAAATCACTTACTTTGGAAAGAAATATTCAATTATTTTAATTATTCATGATTTCATTATTAAAGATTAAATTTTTTGAACAGAAAATATTGTTGAATATGAGAAAGATTTCAAGCATATAAAAATTGTTTATTCAACACATTTTATTTTTTGCCAGTCTTTTTTATGTCGCCGTGAATGGATTTCCAACGATTTAAGTATATTCAACTTAAAAAATATATCTTTAATTAAAGAAATCGTTAAAAATCATTAACCATTATTTAAAAATACAAAATTCATAATAAAGTATTGTTTCTGCTTTTCTACATGTGGAAATAAATGTTTAATATCAGATAACACTGTTTTTTATCAATAGTTTTCTTTAGAATCATTGAAATCAATACAAATAAGAGTCATTCGACATCGATTTTTATACTTTTTGTGAAAATATGGTTTTAAATTTCGTATTACTATTCTTAAGAATTGATAATGGCATTTTTTTAGGGGCTAGGACAATTTTGCTATGCAAAATGGAATTCGAAAAAAACATTTCGTTTATTTGAACATGAAAAATTTCATTGATATCTTCTTGATAATCTTCGTCATTTTTTTAAATTTAACCTACTTTTTTTTTATTTAAAGGAAGGAACATTTCACAAACTGCTGAATGTCATAATATAAAAAAAAAGATATCTTGTTTCAATTATTTTTTGTTGTCAAAGAGGGTCCACCCTTTGACAACGATATTTCAACTCGCGTTTTCTGCGTTTCATAGAAAAACAGTGTCTACTCTTGGAAAATTTTTTAGATTAAGATCTTCTTTGTGAAACCTGGTTTATTAACAGAACTGAAAAAATTATATATTTTATATTTCTCTTTGAGTTGTCAACCATTGAAATGTGAATTTCTATGAAGAAATTAAGTTTTAATTTTTTTCTTCCATTAAAAATTCTTTCATCTATTTTGTAGAAAATAGTTATGCTAATCAGACTCTTTTAATGTTGTAATACTTTAATACTGAGATTTTTACATTTTCTCATCAGAGAAGGTATTAGATTTGTGTAAAACTTGAGCCTTTCCGTTTCTGTCAAATGTCCACGTTTTGAGACCATCTGAACCCGACAAACAGGTTTTCGCGAATCTGTCTGTCTGTGAGTCTGTCCTCTATGTATCTGGCTGTCTGTCTGACCTAAAATAAAGGTTACTTTCCTTATACAGTCGTTTTGGATAAAAATTCAAAAAGTTAGAGCATTTTCAAAAAATTTGAGACCACTTTTTTTAGAATTTTAAAATTATATGTATGGCTGTTAGTAGTATTTAAAACGACGAACAATTCATACTAATTACTTTTTTCGATAAAAAACAAATGACCAGAGTTATAGCATCTACAATATTCAAAAAAAAAAAAAATTCAAATTTTTATCGCACAAACAAATAATCAAAAATAAAAAATTCCATTTTGCGGTCAAACTATACAAGATATGAAAAAAGATGAATTGACGCAAATTGTGCATTCAACAAAGATTAGCACATCTATTAATAATTACTTTTTGATAGGACGCGTAGTTTTTGTTTAAATTCTTAAAAAATAGCATTGCAAATAAAAAAATTTAATTTTTGGACAAACAACACCAGCTACGAAAAAAAATTTTGTCCACCCAATAGAGAGCTACAAAATTATTATGAATTATTATTTGATAGGATTCATGGTTTTGGTTTTATTAGTAAAAAACATAAAAAATTTAACAAATTTAATTTTTGGACAAACGATACGAACTTTTGAAAAAAAATGAATGGGCAAAAGTTGTTCATCCAAAAAAGAGCTACAAATTTGTCATGAATAATTTGTTGATAAGCCGCGTGGTTTTTGTTTTAATCGTAAAATAGAACATTATTAATAAAAAAATTAAAGTTTTTGTAAAACGGTAAAAGGTACGAAAAAAAATTAATGGACAAAAGTAGTTGACCCAAAAAGGATCTACAAATTTGTTATTGATAAACTGTAGATAGGGCGAGTAGATTTTCTTTTAATCTTAAAAAACGAGATCAAAAATAAATACTTGTTTATGACTATCTTCTCTTATAGTAATGCTAGAAAGTTGCTGTTTTTTCTGAAATTGTTTATTTTGCTTGGGCATTTTAGTTATGAACAAATAATACATACGCATTAGAGAGAATCATTTTTTAAATAGTCCCTTTCATTTTTTGTGGATATATTTTTCTGAAATATACCCAGATATTTGAAATATTCTTTAAATTTTTTATATGGATCATATTCTTCATTGCGACAAAAAATTGAATACTATTTAAAAAATTATCCTTGTTGATCTTCATTTATTGCTCATTCATAACCAAAAAGTCAAAGCAGAGTTTACAATTTAGGAATTACTTACAATGAATTTTGAAAATGAGGTTTTCTGAAGGCAATTCGGAATATTCACTTGCAAATTCTGGTATTTTGAGTTAATAATGAATGACCAGATTTAAAGTTCTACTTAATTTTTCGTCGATTTAAGATATGTTTAAAAATTGTATGGATTCGTAGAATGAAGAGTTATTAATTTTGTATCGAACAACAATATGTAATTAGTTTTACCAAAAAAAATATATTTTCAAAGTGGCTAGAGTTTTCTTTTTAGTGAATGTGACTTGTGACACTGATCGAATAATGACGTCAAACAGGTAGGTGCGAGGGTCCTAGAGGGAAAATTTCCGATCGAAGTAGAACGGTCGCTTCACTCGGTCACCACGTTTAGTAATTACTATAGACTTTGGGAAGTATGCTCTTGGGGAAACTATCTGTCGATGGTTTCAAAAGCCTCTCAGCATTTAACCAACGCTCTTAAGAAACTTGGGAATTTAACTTTATTACGGTATGGCTTTACTAAAATGAAAGTTCTAATTATATTGAAATATCATACATATGTATCATAAGTAAAGAGAATGTATGCATCAACGTAAGCTTGTTCTAATTTTGTAAATTAATCAAATTCGCTCGACTCTCTTTCAATAAACTTATTATTAAATGCTTACCTCCTTTAATGAAATTATTCTGCATATATAGAGTTGGTTGCAGAAATTATTCTATTTCCTCATAATTTTATCAACTATGTACAAACTATATATAATTTTTACGTGTAGGTAGGATTGAAACTATGCAGTTGATAATGTCTTTCTCCAGAAAGATGATTTTAAATCAGTTTCTTGATAATAGTTCATTAAAGTTATTTAAAAGTTAATCACAAGTTTGAGTCTTATATATTTTTTTATAAGCTGAATATGAATTCAGTACTATACTAAAAACGTGTTGAATGTTTTTAAGAAAAAGACGAAACTAACATAATACGTTTTGTATTTTAAATTATCGAAACATTCTTGCCAGAAAATAAAGTGTATTGAAAGTATTGGAATACGTAAGAGAGGGAAAATCTTTTGATTTATTTTCTGGGTATTGCAAGCGCTAACTGGTATGGGATATAGTTTGAATCTAGGGGGTGCAATCGTTGAAATGCCAGAACACAACCACTTTAGAGGAGTGTTTGCTGCACACGTTTATGTACGTACTGGGAGCGAAATCGTATTCGCTGCAAAATACAAACTCTTCTCCACCTTAAGCGTTTGAAACAATCTTTGATCCAAGCCTCTAATCTTTTTTTCTTAGTTTGCTCTTTTTCTCTTTATGAATTTTTTTTGAGAGAGAAGTATAGTTATTTTCTTGTAGTATTTATCAAAGCCAGTATAGCAACAATATAATTTTGTAAAAGTGAGCTTTTATTCTTGGTTGTTTTGAAATTATTTCATTGTGAGTGAAAAATGCAAAGTCTAAAGTTTCCCGGAAACCAGAAAACTTGTGTTTGGCATCAATTTCTATAGCTGGGGTCGATTATGTAACTTTCTCACCTCACTTAGACGTCACTTGCACTGACACAATAATTTGTTTCTATTACTTATCTATAGTCTTCTTTAACTGTTTTTCAGTGAAAGCGAAGTGGAAATGAAGTTAAGAAGTTACGTAATCGTCCTCCTGAAATTTTATGCTTGGTTTTTATAAAAGGAAATGCTGAAAATTCGGCAGAGAAAGATACATAAAAATTAAGATTCAGAAGTGTTATTTCCCAATTTTATTTTCAAAGACTATCTATAGATTACAAGTTTGCAGATAAAAAACTATTACAGAGAAAGAAATGTCATTAATTCAATCAGGCAGTTTTATTATCAATACACCGTAAAATAGGGTAATTTCGGACATGTGGGGTTAATTCTGACCCTAAATTGATAGTTTAAATTACCTAAGGGGGTTTTAGCCAGAATCTAGAACCAGTTAAAGTCTTAACTGTTTACAGATTCTAATTAAAATCCCCTACAGTAATTTAAACTATAAATTTAGGAATGTCCGAACTTACCCCACATGTCCGAAATTACCGCGTTTAGCGGTACCTAAATGGTACTTAATAAACCAATATATATATATTGATGAACATGTCTTCATTGATAACATTTGTACATAGACGTACACTTCGAAAATGGTTCAAGTATCACAGTATACACGTGGAATCGTGGTTCAAGCACTTAACTGAATATACACAACACTTCACTTATCCCTCCATCAAAACTTACACTAGCAAACAAGTATATACCTGCACTATTATTCCTTTGTGAATCATGTCAAGTCAGCGTGCATTTTCCTGATAAGCTAAGTTGATTACCATTATTTCCTGGAAATAGTTTAAGTAGTTCCATATTCTGCATTGAAAGAGTCATTTATTTTAAGATAAAACCGCGTTCGCGTTATTTATATAAAAATCAATTTCAATTTTGCCTAACGAATTTTCACCATTTTTGTTATAAAAAGCGATAATTAGAACTTTTATAAGGAACTTGTAATCGCGTCATCGCTTGTATAATTGAAAAGAAATTCTTTTTTTGTCAGAGACTGACTAGTATTACGGAATTTTCATGTCACTGAAGTTCGCAACGATTTTTTGTGGTTGAATTATCTAAAAATAATGTAATATATAATTTTAGATGGTAATTACTCATTATAACGTCATATTTATTATTTTAGTGAAATAAGCTATATTTGATATTCGGAACAAATTCAAAATTTCCACTAAACGATCGGTTCTATATTTCTCTTTATCAATCACTTTAATTTGATCTCAGGCAGCATACAAAAAAATTAATTGCAATATCATTATTTTTAGACTGCGTTTTATCTACCCAAGCACTCTGAAATGTATACGAAAATTCGAAAAAATTCTAACTTTCCTCTAAACGTTCGATTCTTAAATTTTATTTTGCTAATTGTCTGTACTGAATCTCTGTTAATGACAGAAAAAGTATCCTCCCAATATTCTTATTCGAAGACTGCGTTTTGTCCGCCCACGCACACTAAAATGCTTATGGAAAAAGAAGTAAAAAATGTCTAACTTTCCTCTAAACGTCCGATTATCAAATTTTCTTACACTTATTACTTGCACTCGATGACCTACAACACAAGAAAAAGTTTCATCCTAATATTCTTATCGGGAAACTGTGTCTCATCCACCTACGCACTCTGAAATATACATGAAAAAATTCGATAAAAATTCGGACTTTCTTCTAAACTTCCGGTTCTCAAATTTTTTTCTACTTATTTGTATTTTGTTTCAGGCAAAACCACAAAAATTTCATCTCAATATTCTTCTCGGAAGACTGCGTTTTATCCACCCACGCACTTTTTCGGACATTCAGAGTGCATGGGTGGATAAAACGCAGTCTTCCGATAAGGATATTTGGCTGAAACTTTTTTTTCCTGGCATTAAATCAAAGTAATAATTGAAAGAAAATTTGAGAATGGAGTGTTTAGTGGAAGGTTAGCATTTTTTCTAAATATCAAATATAGATTATTTAATTAAATTCCTAAATATAATATTACAATGAGTTATTGTAATCTCAAATCATACATTACATTCTTTTTACAATAATTTAATATAAAAAAATTGATTTGAGTAATTTAACAGAATTTGATATTTTCGTTTATAAACGACATGAATTTCCCGTACAATTAACTGGTCAAGTATAGCGATGGTGCTAGTAGTATTACGGAAATTTCCATAATCTGATCGACCCAGAAATAAGTTAGGTGTACGGAAAATTCCATAATAATATAGACAGCATGCTTTCTTTAATGATGACATAATCCCGTATTATGAATATGTTTGTTTCCATGATATTACAGTCATTATCCTCGATTAGTAAATACGAAATTGCTTCATTGATAAAATTTAATCACCTTAATGATTCTATTCATTTCTTGAACGTTTTTTTCTTCATTAATATAAATGGATTCTGTGAAACTCACCCGACCTCCTTTTCATGAAATATAATGCTCGAAGATGACAAAAGGCCGAAAGCTTTAAATCCTAAACAAAAGTTGTTCTAAGCTTTTAGAAAATAAATTAAAAAATTAAAATGGAATGTGTAACGAATTAAGGAAGTAATAAAATATTAAAAAATGAAAGTTGTAATTGGGTTAAGTTTAGTGTCAACTTTGATGTTGGATTAGAATTGACGTTATTAAAATTAAAAAGTGTGAAAAGGGACCAACTTGACTGGATATATCTCGGGTAAATCGTGACCTTTCGAGGTAATTATCGCGTGAAGTAGGTGGTATCATTGAAGCGATGAAAGTACCTACAAGTTTTCAAGTAACGTCACGGGTGATAAATGTCAACGGTAGAAATAAAGAGAAGGGAAAAAAGAAAATAGAATAATCGTGGAATGGTAACGGTTGGTTTCGTTCACACCATAAAAGCCATGAAAAGGGAGCAGTGAGTACGATGCATTGACTAATTGAACGCTGCTTGAACTTCAAATTAAGTCGAATTCGAAATACGTGGTAAACTAACAATTGCATACTACCAAGGGCCAATTTCGTGAATAACTATCCTCAGTGACGCTAATTGAAGTGCTTCTAATCATTCTCTCTGTACAAATGATTATGAAACATTTAAATGTTTTTACAATCCCATTTCCGTTAACGCCAGTTACTCTATCTTTAACAGACACAGCAACAAGGCTTACTTTTGTTACAGCTAAATTTGATAACACCTTATATTAAGCCTATTTTTGGCTTGAATCTAGATTTAAGCCAGTTTTTTTTACTTAAAAATAAATTGTTTTTCTTAAAAGAAAAGCTACTTTCGTAAAAGAAATATTCTCTTATATGAAGAAAATGTAACAATTTAAAAAAAAATTTATTTAACAGACGAAAATCATTGGAATTTTGAAATGTAGTATTTGTTTGTATTGCTAAATGTGGAAGATTTACAAAGCTTCAAAGAAACAGTCAAAAAGAAGGGTTATTATTTGAAATAATTTAAATTAAAGATGTAGTTTATTTTTTTCACAGGGGTATCCCCCCCCCCCGCCGCCACTGAGATGTTGTAAAAGGTTATGTGTTTATTTCTGTGACCATTCACAGATGTACTCCCCCCTCCCCCGAGACGTTAAAAAGGGCTAGGGATGTGCCGAACATCATTTCTGTGATCAATCAAAGGGGTACCTTTTCGCCATCCACAAGACATTCAAAAGGGTTAGGTGTGTGACGAACATTATTCTTGTGACCAGTCACAGGGGTGCCTTCCCGCCCCCACGAGACGTTGCAATGAGTTAGGAGTATGACAAACATTATTACTGTGATGAGTCACAGGGGTTCCCCACTCCCCCATGAGAGACTTGAAAAGGTTAGGGGCGTGATCTGGAAAGGGGGGATATTGTGATTGGCGATGGATGTCGGCTAACTCACTCTCCCCTCGAGAAGAGATATGAAAAACGGGGGCTTCCTGGAAATATGGGGTAGTTGTGACTTCGGAGGGTCTCTCCGAAATCACTCTTTCCCCGAAAATGGTTATAAAAGCCGATATGGGGCACATTTTTTCGGGTAGTGGGGGCCCACTGCCCGAAAAACATCGCTTTCTGACTATTAAAAAAAAACCCGTAATTTCGTCAAGTTTTAACATTGGCCTATTTTCTTGATGATATTCATAATATACGCATCAAAATATATCCGCAAACAAGGTTTAAGAAAATTTATAAACATAAAATTTTTCTTTTTAAAAACATGTTTTTTTCAGTTTTGGGTATGAATATTATATTTTCGGCTATTTGATGGCCAACTTTGTAATCCTTGCGTAAAAATATATTGATGCACGCTTTTCGGAACTTCACAATTAGGAAAAAACAGCCGGCAAGAAATTGTCTTACCGGCGCGTAACAAAATGATCACATTAAATATACAAAGCTTTTATTTGTATCAAATAATACATTCCCAATTTTCAAATTTGGTGATTTCAATTACGTACAATTAAATGAAGAAATTATTATTAATATATTAATTGTTTTAAGCAATTGTTTAATTGAGTGTTTCAATAATAAAAAAGTCATATTTTAGCATTTCACGAATGGAAAAGTAAAAAAATCACAAGTTTATATTACTTAAGTCAATTTGTGAAAATATGGACTAATTCTTTAGTAATTGCAGTTACTAATGAATGATTGAACTTATTTTCGTTGAACATGGTTTTCGATATAAAATAGTGTACGTGAATTTTGTCAGGAGTGTGCTCTATTTTGTGGTGTTTTTGTGAGCCCATAGATTAAAGGGATTTTTTTAGGTAGTGTCTATACGTCCTTACCTTCTCCAGCTCCTGCTTCTCCCTGGTAGGTCCGTACGCTTAGACTCAACTGTGTTATGAACGCCATATATTTACAGCCCTAAATAACTTTATATATTTTTACAAAGTTATTCCTAGTTTTCCACTGTCAAACTATTCAATATTTCAACTAAACGAATTAGCAATTTTCTAAGAACTAACCTTTCATGATTTTGATATCTTCAAATGAATTGCTTTCCAAAATGAACACCTTTTGAACTTCATAATATGCAAATTTTAAGATTTAAGATCTATAATGATTAAACTTGTTTGAAAAACTCTTAAAATTAAACGATATACAATTTAAAAACATACAAGCCTTCGAATTTCCTAGCTCCAAAAAACTCAGAATTTAGTTAAAAAATTGGGAAAGTTACACATTTTAAAGATTCCAACAATAAGAAACTTTAAATCTTCTCCATACATAAGATTCCAAGCGTCTACTTCTATATTGTTGAAATGCCAAAAGTCAACCTAACTAAAGGTATTTAAAAAAACTAGGTTTTATATTAGTTTAATAAAATATCACTTAAATGACTTTTGATAATGTTTCAGTAAGCTTTTGTATACTTCAAATTAGTAAATTTTCACTCAAATTACAGTGATTTTCTCCTTATTTAACCATAATAAAGTCAATTTAAAAATTTTTTAAATTCCCTTCGACTTCAAAAAATTGACGTTAAAAAAACTGTTCCCACACCCGCGACCTTGGAGCGTCCTTAACCGCGCTTCTGCAGAAATGTCACTGTCGAATGGGTGATAAGGCTTCGGCTATTTAGATTTTCTGAAACAAGAAAAAAGTGAAATATGAATTTAATTATGATTATATTGGCTGGGTAACGATACAGGGATTTTTCAAATTTTCCAAATCTCTCAAAATGGCCGACTTTCTTTTAGAAAACAAAATTTTTTTTACCGATTTTTTTGAGCTTATGATGGCTCCAAAAATTAAAAAAAAATATGTTCACAAAAGCTTGTGTCCTGACCTAGCGACATGTCTGCTGAATTAAAAAAAGATTACCTAATATTCCAAATATTTCTAGTCGAAATCTTACCAAAACTTTTTTAAAATACGACTTTTGGGAAAATGCGTTAAAACATAAATGTTTAGAAATGAACGGAAAGTTGCGCCGCGTGGAAAAACCGCGAGCGGCCGCGTTTAACGTTAAAGCACTTATATAACTAAAGTGAATTCCCCGAAATCCTATAAAGGGAACGTTTTTAATACCTTTCAGATTTGGAATCTGCAAAAAATTTGATTTTTTTAAACCTCGAAACTAGAAGACCCCCTTTACAATCATTTTCCGATTGATACGAACAATCTAGATTCCGTCCAGAAAGATTAACGTGATTAATATTATAACATAGCTGTACGGAAGAGTATGAACAACATGGCAAGATAATTGGGAATGTCATAAAGGTAAAAATCGCCTTATCAATTATTACGAAATCGTAGTGAAATCAACGCAATTATTTGACGAATATAACTCGAAGCGTTAATGCTTGTTTCGCTTCAGAAATCAATATTATCCTGCGTCAACTTGTTGGACAAATTGTCGGGCTATTTACATTTTTTATGAGCAGTCAATCGCTCGACTGTGTTGGGGTTTCTCTTTCGTTTCTCTATTTGGGTTCGAATTAATTTGATTTGCTATTTATGTAATTGAAGAGATATTTTTTTGTTAACTGAATTTCTTCTTTAAATTAAACTAAATCAGCAAATAATGCTTAATCTATTATATAAGGATGAAATCAAATTTAAATTGACGTTTAACTTATTTTTTTTTATTTTGAAATGACACCGATACATGTATTATGATCCACTCTGTATCCAGGAACTCGCTCTAGAAACATCATCCTGTAAAGCTATTAGTAAGCCTCAGGCACGTTTACTTCCAGTTTGAGGCAGACTTCCAACCCTCAACTGGTATAAAAATTTAAAAAGTTGACTACCCAGAAGTCCTTAATCCGATATTCCACGGCTTTTGCATTTATTACAGAACTAACTTTTCTCTCGGTGTGAGATTCCTCTCGTGTCCTTATGCTGGATTATAATGTTCCCAAATTTACTTTATCAAATTTATCATCATCGACTTAGCTGTCATTTTGTACAACGGAAGTGCATTATTTGACACTAATCGTAGGAAAAATCCAGTAGGGAATTGCCAAGACTCACCATTGGCCCAATATTGCCATCAATATTGATAGTCATTGACTTCCAATATTGGGCCGATCGTACATATCCCATTGAGAATTTCTTTCAGGCTTTTTCAGCCCTGAGATTGTGAAAAAATAAATGGTATATATAAAAACCTTTTTATTTTCTTAATAATAAATCATGTATTTTTATTCTTATTATTGATTTTATATTAATAATAAAATGTCGTATTTAAAAAATCTCTGAAAAATAAAATGAGTAATAGCAAAAAACTGAGGTCGACGAAAGGAACCAAAGCGACTTTCATGTGAAATTGCAAACTGCCCTGACGAAAAAATATTACAAGAAAATCAGTGTAGGCCTATAATGATTTTTCTATAATGAATTTCCCATTATTTCGCGATTATAGGAATTTCATTACATAAAACTATTATAGAGAAAATGATTATAGGCTAATTAGTATTTAAAATAAGTATTAAAAAATATTGGAGGAATTATGGTAAAAAGTAGACAAACTACATAGAACGATTTATTTTATACTACTAATAATCTCATATGGAAGTATACACAAGAGCGAGTCTGCATAAATAATCTTCACACAGAAAAAATCTGCGAATTCCCTTGACATCTTCAACATCGCTTTAAATTTCATTAAAATCCGTTAATATTTTTAGAAATATTTTTAAATCCATTCAAATCTTTGAAATCTGTGAAATAGTTAGAAATTCTGTAGAAATAATTTAAAATTCCTTGGAAATAATATAAATTCAATTTATTTTCTAAAATTCTCTGAAAATCCATTAGGATTTGCAAAATCCCTTAAACCCTTTAAAACAATTGGAGGTCCAATGAAATCTTTTAAAATAACTTAAAATCTTTAAAATTCTTTTTAAGTTTTTTAATTTCTTTCATATATCATGAAATTGTGAAAATCCGTAAAAAACAGGTTGTAATTTAATGATGCTGGCATGATTTCAAAAATAAAAACTTAAAATTTTAAAAACAAATTTTAATGGGGAGTTTTTTTTCTTTCATGGCAACGTAAAATAGTATCCAATTAATATCACCAAACTTCAAGGATCTTTCGGTTAAAGTTGGCTGAGGCTCACATATGAAATTTGTTGAAATCTGTAGAAATGCCTTAAAATAATCTGAAATCCTACCTTTAGTAAATAAATTAATCATTCCTTTGTAGTCTCTCTACTTTTTTCATCACTTCTTTTAATATTTTAACATTATTTATTTATATACGGCGTTTCTTATAATGATGTTTTTAGAATCGCGAAAAAATTATAAGAAATTCATTATAAGAAAATCATTATAGGACTATATTGAATGTCCTATGATATTTTTTCGTAAGTTGGGTGTAACGACTATAACAGTGAGTTGGAAACCTATTGAACAGTTTTCAAATTCTGGCCTGACTTCTCTGTAATAATAATTATTTTTCTTTGCACCGTAATAACTACTAACTTTTTAATGTTAAAAAATAGCTTAGGTATTTTATTTTGTCTGGTTTTCGTCTTTTGTTGCTTATTCTCAGCTCCATCTTCCTTTTAAGCTCATTGCACTTTGTTTTCATTTCAGGGTGTCTTGTATTTTATTTATTTTTCTATTTTCACCCACCCACATCAACACACCACATTTAGAATCATTTGCCCTTTCTCTCTTTCTCTTTTAAGTTCTTTATTTTTTATCCTTTTATCTTTTTATAACAACTTTCATACATTTATTATACGAATAAATCGATACGTAGATTGATTGCCCTATCATATTGTTAGTAATGATTTTCAAATTGCAAAAAGATGGAGGGATGTGTAGGTGACAGAATATCGAGGAGCGTTTGAATGAGAGTCTTTGAATCGAGATTAAGCCTTAACAAGTCCTTGACGTCAGCAAAAAATAAAATTAGACGATAAGTTTATTTTATACATAAAATTTTTTTCGAAATTTTATTATGCGCACTATTATCGTTTACACCTTGTGGTAATTAATTCCTTGAAATATTGCATTAAAGCTAAAATTACAATACAACATGCATTTCTTAAATTTAAATTATTGTTAGGTCCAAAATATTCAATAATTAAAAAAATGTTGTAAAATAGTAGAAGCTTATCGGCAGAAATATTTTTCTGGAAATTAAGAGAGCCTGAAGCTATGTTAACGCAAAGCAATAAACCAGTTTAATGAAAATAATTGATACTCTCTGCAATTCTGGCTTTAAAATTAGGGCGAGAAAAGCATACTTTGTTGAGAAAATGGTGAAATTCATCAAAAGAAATTTTTTTTAAAATAAGATTTACTTAAGGGCCTACCAAAATTTAATTGCACATTTTTAAATATCAAAGAAGCAGTCCTAGTCATTTTCAACTTTTCCTATGAGTAGTAAATTGTTCTAAAATTATCTCAGTAAAGTACTTATACCAAAGCACTAGCAAATTTCAAAATTTTGTAGACAAATTCGTTAAGAAATTGTTAAATTGAAAAATTTGGAAATGGAACATCAAAATATAAACAGTTTTAGCTTAAGAGACTCAAAAGATTGAATTATTACATATTTAAAGTTGAACAAATCGAAATGTAAAGTAATCAAATAATTGTGGTTTCTAAAATATAGATTTTAAGCTCACATTTTCTTGAAAGCATCAATATAACTTTGATGGTTCTAGTTAAATTCTGTTGCTTGGCCATTAAAACTTTGACATCAGTGTATTACAACATTGTCATGGTAGCCTTTAAGCAAGTTTAATTTAGCATGATATTAAACTCCATGATACTCTAGGAGTCATTCAAGGAACCTATTAACTTGCAAACTATATAATGTTCGTTTAGGTCACACTTGAACCTTGACTTTATTATAATGTATTAAAAGTGCTAAACACTCCTTTAAACGAGTTAATGCAAGCTTTAAAATAAAATCTCTTAGAAAGTGAAATTATTGCCTAGCTTGCTCTATTGGAACAAAAAAATATCTGAAATTTGAAACGAATACAACCTTCATAGAATCTTGATAGAAAATAAATATCGTATCCTGAATATAAAATTGTATTAATATAAGCCATTTATCTTGCTCTGCCATCTGAGACACTAAAACCGCACTTTTCCAAATCGGTTAACAACAATTTGCTGTTAGATCCCGAGTTTGCAAGGGGTCTCAAAATCAAATTATGGCTGTTTACTTTAGGTTCCCGGGTCCCCATTTTCTCATAAAGCAACCACCATACAAAGACATGACATAAAAAATGACGTAGTATAATTGCAAACTGTGTGGGTTTGAAAATTAACTGCGGAGAGATCGTAATGGTTGCTCATAAAGTTACGAATAATGTCGCTCTACTCCACTTTTAATAAAACTTTGAAAGTATCTGGGAAGCTTAAAAACACAACTTACATTCTTCATTAACTGACTGACCTATCACGGTGAGTCTCAATCTTTTTCAACCTGAAACTTCTTGCAGTCGACTTTTTTTTTACAGAATAGTTTTACTTATGATTTTGAAGTATTCTATACTTAAAACGAAAATAAAGGAACGAGCCCTTTTCGAAATAGGTGACATTCAAATTTATGAAATTTTTTTCACATATATCAAATTATTATTATTATTGGGGTTGAGTCATGCCAACCCCCGGCAAGTCACATCGGTGGCTAGTGACATTGGCGGCGAGTCATATTCGCGGCATCTCTCATTCGGAAAAATTTTAATTCCGGGAAAAATTGGCAAAAGTGCGGCAAGTCACATTGCAGCATCTCTCATTTGGAAAAATTTGAAATCCCTGTGATTAGTCACAGAAAGAATGTATAGGTTAGAACCCTAC
>CAKNWU010327027.1:0-19323 GCA_932072015.1 Andricus quercustozae
AAAAGATTTTTCTGTTTAGTCTTGTAATTGCAAATATCGCAAGTAAATTGTGGCATGACTGCTGCATGTTCTACACGTTTATGTTGAGTTAAACCATTCGGCCAAATGTAGCTTCGAGGACACATGTCGCATTTATGCATTATTAATACCGCCTTCGTTGGTCTTGAGTTGTGATGCACGTGATCTAAATGGATATTCATGTGATATTTCCGTTTAAATAGTTTGCCGCATAATTTACAACTGAACTGTGGCATAACGTCGCATTCGAATTTTTGATGAAAAGTCAAAGTCTGTTTACGTTTATAGGCCCTAGCACACTTTTTGCATGTGTACTTCATTTCCTGATTTGATTCCTGAAATTTCTGCTTCTTTGTGCCCTGTATTTTGGGCTCAGCCTTTAAAATACCATCTCCTCTTATATGTACGGTACCAAATTTGGACGTATTTGTTTTATTTCGTTTCTGGACTGTAATTGTTTCTGGATCTAAAAATTAAACAAAATCTAATATGAAATTTTTTTCTTTATAGTTTTATTAAAGTTATTTTAATAAAAATATTCATACGTTGGATGATTTCTTCTGTGATATCTAAAGTTTCATCAATATCGTACTCAATTGAAGTCTGTGCACCAGACTTATTGTCCAAAAAAATGGGAGCAATTGTACAAAAATCTGGCCAACCATCCTCTCTTCCTGTTGATTTATTCGGCTTACTCTTGACTGAAAGATTTAGAAAATTATGAATTTAAAATTAGTATCATTAAATTTTAATGATTTTAATCCTTATCCGGTAGCAGATATAGATTTAATAAATAACCCATGCATAATCACATCATACATTAGCTAATCGCGTGTAAAGTGTCAATTCAGTAAAATAATATTATGTTAAATAGTCATTAGGTAAAAAAAGAATAACGTAAGTTAGTACTTCAGAAGAATAAGGAGGATGTAAAATAGAAACTCGAAAAAATAAAAATTATATCATATGGTGATTCGGTGAAATAAAAATGACACAAAATAGTATTTCTAAAGAATAACAATGATTTGAAAGAACAATTCCTTAAAAACACCGTACAATGAAAATTATGTAATATAGTATTTCGAAGGAATAAAAATTATGAAGTGTCTATTCGTTCGGCTTGATGGACGAGTATATAGTGGAATGTTTTTCAAAAAAAATTTCCCCCCCCCCCCCCCCCCCCCCATGTAACTCCTTTCCCGGTACCCCAATAATTTTGCAAGAATACGTACATTCGGCCATACGAATATCCTCAGCCAATTATGTAAAACCGTTATTAGGTCACACGATTTTCGGTAAACTAAGTACTAGGGTAAGTAGAATTAAAGGGATATTTATGCGCCTCCTTTATAAGCCTAAAAATATAGGAATGTATAGAAAAATAACAATGATATTGCTCTAGTATGAAAAATGTTATATAGTAGTATAGATCTTTATTAAGTTGCCAATAAAGTACACAATTTATTCAGAAGATATCAATAGGAGGGACATTCAAAGGGATGAGGTGCAGCTTAGAGCTGCTTTGCAACCTAACCTAATCTAATCTTAAAGAAACTTTACGAAGTAAACTTGAGTATTATGAAGAATTTTTATAAAAATTAATTAAAGGCATACAAGCATTTAACGTAATTCACAAATGAGTTTTTTAAATTTATTAGGAGAAATTTCTTAAGGATTGAAATTTCGAGTGCATAAAAGTTATTATTTATTGAGATGTTTTGCAGTAATATGAAATGACAAGGTATCTTTGCGTTTAGTCTTGAAATCACAAATATCGCAAGTAAATTGTGGTGTGACTGGTGCATGTTCTAAAAGCTTATGTCGTTTTAAACCATATGGCCAATTGTAACTTCGAGAACATTTGTCGCATTTATATCTGGATTTCGATGTCTGTGTGTTTGTTTTAAGATGTACTCGTTTCACGTGGCGACTCAAGTAAATTTGTCGTTTAAATTTTTTGCCGCAGAATTTACACTTGAACCGTCTTGATATCTGAATTTTTTGTTTCTTTTGCTTCCGCTCATATTTTTCAGTACATTTCTGACCTGTGACTGTCTCTTGATCTGAAATTTAAAAAAACCTGATTAGCAAGTTTTCGATTTATAATTTTAGTTCAGATATTGTAATTACAAATCTAGTTATACCTTGGATGATTTCTTCCTTGATATCCAAAGATTCATCATTGTCGTATTCAATTAGGCAAATTAAATCTTTGGCACTAAAATTATTGTCAGAAGAAATTTCAGTAGTTATACACTTTTCATCCAATTGATTTTCTTCAGAAATAAGATTATGCTCTTCCTCCTGTTTCACAAAAGACGTTTCAAATTCCATAAATTCACTGCATTGCAGAACTGAAATCGGTCCACCAGCCGGTCTGTCTGCTGATTTCTTCGAATCACTCTTGAAATTCTTAGTTTCACTTGAAGCGTTATATTGATCTAGAAAATAATTACGTGAAAGATTCAATTAGTAGTTCGACGACTTTGATCCTTATGCTGTAGCAAATGTAGATTTAATAAAAAACTGCATTACAATTTATTTCTAAAATTTGTATCTTATTGAATTATTTGTTCATAGGCATATAATTTTTTACATTAAGGAAGATAGGGACCACAAAAATACTTGCAGCTAATTAGGAATCAATTAAAAAAATGGTTAACAGGTAGGCCGTTAGGGTACAGCGAATTAGCGCAACGCTCCTGTTTTGTTACGCCTGAGTAAACACCGCACATCCCCCCACAGCTCCTCTCAACAATACTCGCGGTGCGACGTCAATTCTCGGAAACACTAAATCGAGGATCACTAAATCCAGGACCTGTAACTGTTCCTTGATCTAAAAATTTAACAAAACATAATTTGGATTTTTTTTTCGTAGTTTTTGTTCATTTATTTTAATTAAAAATCCAGTCATACCTTGGACGATTTCTTCCTTTATTTTCGAACCTTTGCCATTCTTGTATTCAATTATGCAAGTTGAAGACTTGAAATCAGAAATATTGTCAGAAGCACTAGTTATATATTATTTGTTTAACTGATTTCCGTCGGAAAGAAGATTGTGTGCATTGCTCTCTTGATTCCAAAAAGCGGTTTCGAATTTCAAAATGTCAGAATATCGTCCACCATCTAGTCTTTCTGATGATTTCTTTGAATCACTCTTAAAATTCTTGGTATTACTTGAAACGCTAAGTATATGTTGTAACCCATTTATTTTTTTGACTAATATTTTAAAAGCATTACATTAAACATCATTTCAAGAAGCAAGAATCATTAAGAATCAACTTCAAAATAGGTATCAAACAGTGAAAGATCCGATTAGAATTTTTATTGCACTATAATCAGAATTCATTTAAATAAATGTCTCCCTATTTCAATTTGAATTTACTCTAGAAATTTATTATAATGATTAAATCGTGAATAGTTATATTTATTCAAAATACGAGAATCAGAAAAAATAGGTAGACAGGTTGAGCGATATTATATAGTAAAGAAATACGAGCAAGAAATTCCAAATATATTCACGGACTCTCACAACAGGTCATATCAATGACAAAATCAATAAAGGTATACATACTTAAATAGACACTAAATTCACATACATACACACATAAATATGACAATTGTACAGCGAGCGAGATTTTAGTAAAACGTCAACGGTAAGAAGTTTACGGGAAAAATTTGCGGGTCCAGATCAAATGGAAAGAACAAAAAATATTAAAAATTAAATACCATGACGATACCATCAAAGGGGCAAACGATCACGACGATACTTTAGGATGAGATCTCAGTCCTCAAAGTTGGCGGTTTTTTGAGTATCGCCTCGGTTAAACAAAGATGGTCTTTCCTTAATATTCTCGTCTAAATTACATCACATAATCGAATCGCAATCCTACCTTCATTTCAGCGTGCTTGGACTTTCAATAATTTGTTAACAGGTAAAATCCGTTTGACCTCTATATTTGGAGTCGAGGAAATTTGGCTTACCAAAATTGAAATAACCACTAGTAAATTTACGCCACACTAGAACAGAGGATAAACCGGAAAATTTAGGAGATGCTCGAATTTACACAAAGATAAGAGCACTCATTTTTCACACACTCAATATTACAAATAAATTTTCGTTTTCTCGGCGAGTACGTAAAGCGTGGCGCGACATTTGGCCATCAAGGTTCGAAATGGACAATTAAAATGGAAGAGGTCACGATTTCGCTTTTACTTATAACCGCGCTAGAATAAGTCTCTCGCTCTACGTCACACTCTTTCTCGCAGAAGGACCCCGCTGATAGGTGCTTGAGGAATCTCAAATAATTCTCAAATTGGAGCACATATGAAATAAGCAATACCGTAAAAATTTAAATTGATTGGACTAAATCGAGAAACTCGCATTTTTGTCGCTGGTGCAAATATTTCAAAGAATAAAAACTCGCTTCATTATGCCCCTTGCTTATGGCCGAATACAATCACGTCATAAGCATAAAGAAACATTCTCAACACATACAAACATCACACATCATTAGTTCTATAGTCGATATTTTACAAATCGATGTTTTACTCTACTTAAAATGATAACAATATAAAAAGTTCTTAAATACGTGATACACAGAATGTAATAAAGTCTCTTATGATTCATACATTGTACAATTATATATATCTTGTATCCCTACCTACAACCATACTGATTTAAGGCATAATCTTTCTTTCTTTCCACGCTTTCAGTTGATAACCATAGAGTTCTCCCGATAATCATTCCGTATCATGTCATCACGATTCCCTTATATATTCCATAGAAAGCTACGGTGACCAAATCACAAGGTCGATCTGATTTTACAAAATTAAGCGCCCTTTCCATTTTTATATCAGGACTTTCTACCCGTTGAAACAGATCACAGGAAATCACATGATTTTTAATTTCTTGACTCATTTTTTTCCAATAATAAAATTGTCTTATATAGAGAGTCGTTTTATATACTCCAGGATGGCCAAGCTTTGAATGTACACAATCAATTATTTTTAGTGCCAGGTCAGAAGGAATAACCACTTGCTACGTATTCATAATCGAGTTGTACCGGAATAAAACATCTCCTTCCAACACATACTGCTTTTGATAACGAGAGGAATCTACATGGTCCATTACTTCTTTAATATAAGAATCCCGTTTCTGCAAATCAGCTAAATTTTGCAATTCCTTATATACATCTGGTATTTTAGTTAATCTACAACAATTCAGTTCGAAACTTTCTGCAATTGTTTCAACATGCAAGACATCAATCGACAAATAACCCTGCTTCATTTCCTCAAACCGTCCCCTGGGACTCAGACTAAAAGAATCCGCCACAATATTATCACAGCCCTTACGATACGTTAATTCAAAATCATACTGTTGCAAAATTATGGTCCATCGAATAAGTAGCGCGTTTAAATAAATCGTTGAGTTTAGAAAAGTAAGACCCTTGTGACTGTGTATTTTTCGGATCTGGAAAATTTTTGATGACTTCAAGACGATCAATATTAGGTCGAATGCCTTGTGTTGAAAGTTCATACCCGAGTAAATTGATAGATTTTCGACAAAAAACGGATTTCTGTAATTTGAATGTAAAATAATGATCTTGAAGAACCTGATAAATTGCACTAATTGCTTCAAAATGTTCAATAACACTTCCCGAAGTAGCCACTAACAAATCGTCAACATACGACGTTAAAAAAATTAGATAAGTGATTTCCCAAAACTTGACCCAACAAACGAATAAAGCCTGACCCAGCCGTCTTCAGTCTAAAAGGTATTCGGCAGAATTGATATAGCTTTGAATTATACAGGAATGCTGTATATTTTTGCGACTCCCTTTCCAATGGTATCTACCATTGGCCAGGTCTGACGTCGACATATACTTGGTTCCATAGAACTTCTGTATCAATTCTGGGATTAAAGGTGGTGACTCATCGTCGGATTACAGTAAGAACTATTTGAACTCTCAATAATACCTGCTACAATCATTTTTTGAATAGTTTTATTTACTTGATCTCCATATACTAAAGGAACTGGATACGTTTTCCTAACAAACTTTTTACGTGGTTTGATATTAAGTTTATATTCTAAACAATTTGCCTTTTCGTTTTTTGATGTATGCAACTTTTAAAATTTAGGCATCATCTCAATGAATGCTTCCCGCTCATGGTCAGAAAGTCACGATAGTTGATACGCAATCTCTCGGACTCCGTCCAAGAAAGTACTGTGTTCCCCCTGAACATTTTCATGATCCGTTTCTAAAGTCTCAATGCATACGTTTATTTCATCATTCGAATTAAATTCATTTTCGTGTATCATATTTCCACAAACTACCTCGATCGATGGTAAGTCTTCAGAGAATGGAAAAACATCCCCCCTCGTCCGATCGTCATCGAATTTTGATTTTACACCCTTTTTTCAAAAATAAATCGTTGTCATTCTCAGTGCTATACAAATATGAAGAAAATAATAACGAAAAACAGTTAAATTCACCATTATTTAAGCAAAAATCATCTTTACAAGAATAGGCATTCTCTGTGTTCGCATCATTACATGTGTAAACATTAGAGTTAGAAGAATCAAAATTAGAGGGGTGAGTTATGTCATCTGTCGCATTACACTCGCCCTCTGGCACATCAATACATTTATTATGAATAAAAATAATTACTTGTATATAGGTAATGTTTTGATCTTGACAGACGCGCACTCGCTCTGACCGCGGGACCGGAGAATCATTGATACTCAGACTATGCCTTTTATAATCTATTTGAACCCCGTTTCGTAACAACCAATCATTTCTCAAAATTATCTGATTCGATAATTTAGGTACCACCAAAAAATTCAAAATTAAATGAATATCACCTATAGATACTTGCAGTGTGATATGTTTTTAAATCGTGGTTGACTTTTTACCAACGGCAGTGAATAAAATAATATTTGATACGGGAACCTTATGGCCCTTGCGCGACCTCTAAATATTAACCGTCATCGCTCTAATGTAGAGATTTTTCGTTGGGCATTCGAACAAAACTAGAGAGTGAGAGCAAGGAAATTCAAAAAGTGAAAAATAAGGGCAATTATATTGGGAATAAGAGGTGATTATAAAAAAAGCAAAACAAAACGAAGCAACACAATCTTATAAATCATCACAAATATGGAACCGGATTTATTTAATTTTCTAGAGCGAATTAAAATTCAATTTCCAGTAACTTTCACGCGAATTTTCATGTGAATTTTCAGATATTAAGATTGTGCACTAAAACATCTTGTTTTCACACTGAAACGGATTTCAATTTTAATAAACTTCGTTTGCACGTACGATGTTATAATTCTACGGGTAGTAAATTTGGTAAGAATTTGACCAAAAAAAAAAAACTTTTTGTAACGTCGAAATGTCATTTTATTAAATCCTAATAGAACAAACGTTTCTTAAATTATAAACACGAATTAAGGGTACCAAATATTTCTGATTTAGTATTACTAAATCTTGTTGGTGCATCCAAACGAAAATGGTCCTCAATCCATACCTTCACATAACTATCATTTTCCAAATAAATAAAACGTAGAGTAACAACTTCCATACTGAAGAAAATTAGTTTATATCGTTATCGATTCAGAGTAAATATACCTTCCCGGAACATCAGAAAGTCTACTCTAATGCACAAAAGAGTTTTTTTAATAATTAGCATGAGAAATGTCCTGAGGATAGAAGTATCACGTGCGTAATAATTATTATTTATTGAGATGTTTTAAAGTAATGTGATTGGACAATATATTTTTCTGTTTAGTTTTGTAATTGCAAATGTCGCAAGTAAATTGTGGTATGACTTCTGCATGTTCGAAACGTAGATGTCGAGTTAAATCATTCGGCCATTTGTAACTTCGCGAACATTGGTCGCATTTATGCCTTGATTTCGATGACTGTAAATGGCGCGAAATAATGTGTTTAGACAAATATATTTTCCGTTTCGTTTTATATTCGCAGAAACCACAAACAAATGGTGGTATATCGACAGCATTTTCCAAACGTTTATGTCGAATTAAATCATTCGGCAAAATGTAACTTCGAGAACATTTGTCGCGTTTATACATTGATTTTGATGCCTGTGCGTGTTGTGAACTAATGTGTTTTGACAAATTTATTTTCATATTCGTTTTAAATTCACAAAAATTGCAAAAAAATTGTGGTTCGCGTGCTGCATGCTCTACGCGTTTATGTCGAGTTAAATCATATTTCCAATTGTAACTGCGAGGACATATGTCGCATTTATGCATTAATACCGACTTCGTTGAGCTTGACTTGTGATGCACGCGATTGATATGGCTATTCAGACCATTTTTCCGTTTAAATAGTTTGCCGCACAATTTACAACTGAACTGAGGCATGACGCCGCATTCGAATTTTTGATGAAAAGTCAGAGTCTGTTTACGTTTATAGGCCCTAGCACATTTCTTGCATGTGTACTTCATTTCCTGATTTGATTCTTGAAATGCCTGCATCTTTGTAGTCTGTAGTTTGGGCTCAGCCTTTAAAATATCATCTGCTCTTATATTTACGGTACAAAATTTGGACTCATTTGTTTTATTTCGCTTCTGTACTGCAATTGTCACTGGATCTGAAAATTAAACAAAATTTAATATGAAATTTCTTTCTTCATAGTTTCATTACAGATATTTTAATAAAAGTACTCATACTTTGGATGATTTCTTCTTTGATATCTAAAGTTTCATCAATATCGTACTCAATTGAAGTCTTGGCACCAGACTTATTGTCCGAAAGAAAGTGAGTAGTTGTACAAAAATCTGGCAAACCATCCTTTCTGCCTGTTGATTTCTTCGGCTTACTCTTGACCGAAAGATCTAGAAAATGATAAATTCAAAATTACCATTAGTAAATTTCAATGATTTTAATCCTTATCCGGTAGCATATATAGATTCAATAATTTAAAATAAAAATTTCAAAAAGTCAGATTATCGTCCTCCATCTAGTCTTTCTGATGATTTCTTCGAATTACTCTTAAAATTCTTGGTATTACTTGAAACGCTCAGTAGATCTGGAAAATTATAACGCAAGAGATTCAATTAGTAATAACCGACGATTTTAATCCTTTTCCAGTAACAGATATAAATTTCATGAATAACCTAAATAAAATTACATTATATTACAATTTGTGTATAAGAATTTCATGCTTTTATATGTTGGTAAGAGTAACCTATTTTTAGATCATGGAAGATTGGGACCTCAAAAGGATCATGCAGTTAATTAATAATCAATTTACAACCAAAAGAAAGTGTCTACTCAAAAATATTATTTTATTTCTCAAGTAATATTGTGGAAACGAGTTCAGTTTATTGATTATTAAGCAGTGTTGACAGTAAATAAAAAAAAATATGGTAAAAACTCTTGTTCTAATTTAAATTCCTTTAAATATATCATTTGTTTATACATTTTATTAATTCGGATCAAATATATAAATGTAAGTCTGATGCAACTACAATAATTTCTCAAATTATGAAAATGATTTCAGGAAAAAAAATCTTTTAAAGTGACTAAAGTACGTGGCGTGCAGTAATGTGTTTTGACAAGTTTGATTTTTGATTCGTTTTATGTCCGCAAAAATAGCATGTAAATTGCGGTTTATCTGGTGCGTGGTCTAAACGTTTATGTTGATATAAACCACCTAATGAGCGATAACTTCGATAACATTTGTCGCAATCATGCCCTGGTTTTGAGGTATGCAAGTATGTTTTAAGATGCACGCGATCCACATGAGAATTCATGGTACCTATCCGTTTAAATAGTTTGCCACAGAAATTACATCTGAACTGTGGGATGACGTCGCATTCGAATTTTCGATGACGATTCAAATCTTTTTTCTGTCCATAGGTTCGCGCACACTTCTCACATTTGTATTTTTTTTTCGATTCCACATTTGATTCTGGAATTTTTGGTTTCGTTGTTGTCCGATGCATTTTAGATACTTTTGATTGAAATTTTCGCTTATCGCTTGGTTTTACGCCTCTATTCGGTAAATTTTCATAATCTGAAAGTTTAAAAATCATTTTTTTAAATCTTGTTCTGGGTCTTTTTTAAAGGTTTTTACAAAAAATATATGAAATTTTACCTTCGACAATTTCTTCCTTAATTTCTAAAGCTTCATCATTACCAGATTCAATTTTGCAGGTAACGTCCTTTTTATTATTTGTAAACAGCTCATTATGATATTCGCTCTTGTATTTTATGAGATATTCTTTATATTCACTTATGGACCTTATTCTTGTATGCATCGAATCACTTCTTGTATTCTCTGAAAAATAAAACGGATGTATATTAGAATTTTTCAACGGTTAGATAATTTATTACTATCCTATAACTCTCGGCTTATGTTTCCAGAGCTTGCATGTTGTTAATATTAAATCGGACATCATTGAAATAAGGACCAAAATTTCAGTACAAAAAGCCGAATTTTTCGATGCATGTAGGCACTCATTAAAAACAAATAAACTTTGTTTACACGTATGATGCTATGCTTCTTCTGTTTTTATATTTCGTTGGTTATTTTAAATTCCTCAAAACTTTTAATATATTTACACAAAAGAATACTTATAATGCAGAAATGTTATTTTATTACCTGTAGATCAAATATATTCATATTTGAATAATACTACAAAAGTTTCCTAACTTAATTTATGAAAACGAATGCAGTTTACAAAATATTTAACAGAAATTAGAAAGCACTTTGTTGATATTGTGATTTAATAGTAACACTTACTAGTAAATAAAACAAAATGGCCACCAAACTATAACTTCTCTAACCTAGATTTTTACAAAATCAAAAACTGAAATTCAGTATCATGTAGTGATTTTCATAAGTTATTTTTGGTACACAAAAATTTAATCTAATGCAAGGAAGAGTTGTTTCAACCGATAATATAAATTTCGTAAGGTTAAAAATTGTGTACTGAATTATTTGCGATTGTGTACAAAAATATGTCTGGACAAGACATGCTTCAGATTCGTTGTGTAGCCGCAACAATCACAAATAAATTGACGTGAAATGCCCTCGTGTTCTATCCGTTTATGCAAATTTAAAGAACTTATAGTAGCATAACTTCGAGAACATTTGTCACAATTAAGCCTTATTTGTGATGCCATGGCTTTTGTTTTCCGATGCAAGTGGCGCACATGGCGATTCATGTGTTGCTTCTGTTTAAATAGTTTGCCACAGAATTCACATCTGAACTGTGGATTGACATCGCATTCAAAATTTTGATGCCGATTCAAATCCTTTTTCTGTCTATAGATTCGAGCACACTTTTCGCATTCGTATTTCTTTTCCGATTCCATATTTGACTCTTGAATTTCCGGCTTCCTCTTAGCCAGATGCATTCTCAATACTTTTGATTGATGTTTTCGATTATCGCTCAATTTTATGTTTCTATGCGAAAAAGTTCCATCATCTGAAAGTTTAATAATAAAATGGGTTTTTCAATATTGTGCTGGATATTTTTCAAAGATATTTACTACAAAAATGTATAAACTTTCACCTTCGATAATTTCTTCCTTAATTTCCAAAGTTTCGACATTGATATATTCAATGTCGCAAGTAAAATCCTTTTCATTATTTTTAGGCAGTGGATTGTTGTTTTTTCTTTGGTGTTTTAAAGGATATACTTGATATTTTCCTTTTGATCTTATTCCCGTTTTTATTGAATCACTCTTTGATTTACCTGAAAAAATCAAACACATCTAAATTAGAATTTTAAACGGTTAGATAATTATTATCCTATAAATCTTCGATTATGTTTTCAAGAGTTGCAAAATGTTAAAATTAAAGCGTACATCATTAAAACAAAGACGTGGCTACGTGCACCGAAATTTCGGTACAAATAGCCAGATTTTTTCGACATGTGCAGGCACTCTCTTAAAACAAATAAACTTCGTTTACATGTATGATGCTATAGTTCTTCTGGATTTAACCTTCATTAGTTATTTTAAATTCCTTAAAATATTTCATATATTTACCAATTTCAGATATTTAATTTACATAAAGAATAATCCTTCATAAATTTGATGATAAAAGAATATTTATAATGCATAATTCTGATTCTATTAACTCTGAATCAAATGTCTTAATATTTGTATATACAATAGAAGTTTCTTAATTTTATGTATGAAAAAGAATGCAGTGTACAAAATATTTAACAGAAACTGAAAAATACTTTCTTGATTTTACGATTAAGAAATAATACTTACTAGTGAATAAATCGTCAAACTATAACTTCTCAAATCTAAATTTTTTCAAAATTAACCAAACATATAAGCGTAAAGTCTACATTTGACAAAAGTAATTTATGTCGATATCGATGGGGAGTAAATTTACTCTTTTGCAACCTTCAAACAAAATAACGAAATTCATTATTAAACAGTGGCATTTCTGAAATTTTATATGAGCCATGAATTCTAACGTAATAAACAAAAAATTTTAACTGAGCGTAGAAATTACCTACGTTTTAAAGATTTGTGTAATGAATTACTAGCGACTAGGTACCACAATACGTTTATGTAGTTATTTTATTAAATCTGAATCAAATACATTCATATTTGTCTAATACTACAAAAATTTCATAACTGTAGCAGTGTCTTTCACAAAATAGTACATTATGCACTTTCGACTCGTGTTCGCTCACCTACGACTCGTACTGAAAAAACAAGACACGTAAAAAGTGGCTCCCTTTGGCGCATAAGATATTTTTTATATCAATTACACGATTTCAGACGTTTTTTGTAACACAGGGATGATTTCTGCTCATATGGAGGAATTTTGGAAATTTTATTCTTATTTGAATACGAATTTAGGACATTCTTGCTAAATGTGGCGTAACGTCACATTCGTATTTTAGATGACGAATCAAACTTTATTTATATTTATAAATTCGAGCACACTTTTCGCATTCGTATTTTATTTTCAATTCCACATGTAATACTTGAATTTTCGGCTATGTTTTGAGCTGATGAATTTTTTATTCTGGATCAAATATATTTCAAACGTGATTACTCCTTATAAAAATAAGGGAGAAACTTTTTTAAAAAACCGTTAGAAAGCGTATTAAATTGCGCTTCGAAGAGAATAGGCCACATAATGCAAACCAAGTTTTTTCCTAAAGGTTTGAATGGTTCAAAGTGTAGTATACGCAATTAAATTACTTGAAATGACGTGAAGCAATATGGCCTGACAAGTGATCTTTTTCTAGTGCTTTATAACCACACAAATCGCAAGTAAAGCGTCGTCCAATTGCTTCGTGTTGATCACGCTTGTGCCGAGTTAAAGAAAATTTCGCAGCGTAACTTCGAGAACATTTGTCACAATTAAACCTCGCTGGCGATATCTGTAAGTTTTTTTTGAGATGTACAAGATCCACGTGACGATCCATGTGATTTTTCCTTTTAAATAGTTTGCCACAGTATAGACATTTAAATTGTGGCGTGACGTCGCATTCGTATTTTAGATGATGAGTCAGATGTTTTGCCCGCACATAGCTCCGCGCACATTTTTCGCATTTGTATTTCTTTTCCGATCCCTCATTCTTTTCTTGATTTTTCGTGTTCCTTTTCGCTTTTGGTTTTAAGTCTCTGTTCGATAAATTTTCATAATCTGAAAGTCACAAAATAATATTTTTTTCTGAAATCTTGTGCTGGATACTTTTTGAAGCTGTTTAATACAATGATCTGAATTGTTACCTTCGATAATAATTTCTTCCTTGATTTCTAAAGTTTCGACTTTGATACATTCAATTTTGCAATTAAAATTGTTTCCATTATTCTCAGGCAGTAGCTCTTGATCACCCCTCTGGTGTTTTAAAGGGTATGCTTGATATTTCTCTGTTGACCTTATTCTTGTATCCATCGAATCACTCCTTGTATTCTCTGAAAAATAAAATGGATGTAAATTAGAATTTTTCCACGGTTAGATAATTGATCATTATCCTATAGGTCTCGATTTATGTTTCCAGAAGTTTCGAGTTGTTAACACTAAACTCGACATCATTAATCCAAATAAATTTAGTTTACACGAATGGTTTTAGAATGCTAGAGGTTTTAAAAATTCATTTTTTATTTTAAATTCCTATACATGTTTCATATACTTACAAAGTTCGGCTATTATATTTTATCTGAAGTAGGCAAAATAAGCACCCTTTTTCTGCCCATGGAGCAGCAGTAAAATAGCACTTTATTGTACCGTGACGAGCTGCACGTAAAGTGACAGCAAGGAGGAAGAAGTAGGTAACAAGTTAAAGAAAAGTGAAAGAAAAGAGTGAGAATAATTCATTTTAAATCTACGATAAACTATAAATAAATAAATAAAGTATCTTATGGACCACGGCAGTAAAGTTGTTTTATACTCGGATGCAGTTTTACTGTCTTCCCCTTCGCTTCGGACGTTAAATTCTGCATCCTCGTATAAAGTTCAACTTTACTGACTAGGTACATAATCAACTATTATATAAAAAAAAATATTTCAATAAATTTGATAATAAAAGAATACTTACAGTGCAGAAAAGTGATTTATTAAATATGGATCAAATATATTCATATTTGTATAATACTACAAACGCTTCTTAAATCAAATTATGAAAACGAATTCTGTGTACACAAACTTTAAAAGGAACTAACAAGTAATTTCTTAATTTGATGATATAATAGTAACACTTGCTAGTAAACAAAAATGGCCAAGAAACTGTACCTTCACAAACCTACATTTTTTCCTGATAAACAAAACGTATTCGAACAATTAATGTTTGGCAATCCTTAATTAGGACAAATCAAATGCAGTATTAAGCAGTGATTTTCACGAAAATTTAGTTTCGATATACAAGCATTTATTGTAATGCAAAAAAGATTTTGTCATAAGGTTTGAATGGTTTAAAGTGTATCGTACGTAATTATATTATTTGCGATGGCGTGTAGTAATATGTCTTGTCAAGTGACCTTTTTCTGATGAATTATAACCACAAATATCACAAGTAAAGTCTCGTCTAATTGCCTCATGTTCTTTACGTTTATGCCGACTTAAATCATATGACCATTTGTAACTTCGAGAACATTTGTCGCATTCATGCCTCGTTTGCGATATCCGTAAGTTTCTTTTAAGATGTACAAGACCCACGTGGCTATTCATGTGATTTTTCCGTTTAAATAGTTTGCCACAGTATATACATTTAAACTGTGGCTTAACGTCGCAATCGTATTTTAGGTGACAATTCAAATCTTTTCTCTGTACATAGGTGCGCGCGCATTTTTCGCATTTGTATTTCTTTTTCGATTCCACATTTGGCTCCTGAATTTTCGGCTTTCTTTTGGCTTTTGGTTTTACGTCTCTGTTCGATAAATTTCCATAATCTGAAAGTTAAACAAGGATATTTTTTTCTGAAATCTTGTGCTGGATATGTTTTAAAGATATGAACAAATGTATGAAGTTTTACCTTCGATAATTTCTTCCTTGATATCCAAAGTTTCGTCATTGTCATATTCAATTATGCAAGTAAAACCCTTTACATTATTCTTATGCAGTAGATGCTGGTCTTGTCTCTGATGTTTCAAAGAATATTCTTGATATTCTGCTGTTGAACTTATTCTTGTTTCCTTTGAATCACTCTTTGACTTATCTGTGAAAAAAACGAAGATGTAAATTAGAGTTTTAAGTAGTAAAATCATTAATCATTAATTAATCATTATTATTAATTCCTTAAAAATCATAAAAATGCACACATTTTGCGCAGTTGTATTTCTTTTCCGATTCCCCATTTGATTCTGGAATTTTCTATTTCGTTTGGGCCTGATGGATTTTCAACACATTTGATTTATGTTTTCCATTATCGCTTGGTTTTACGTCTCTATTCGATAATTTATGTTTTCAAGAGTTTCGAGTCGTTAACACTAAAGTGGACATCATTAAAACAAGCAAACTTTGTTCACAGGTATGGTTTTATAATTCTACAGATTTTGAACTTCATTTTTTTATTTCAAATTTCTTTACATGTTTCGTATATTTACAAAGTTCGGGTATTTTATTTTCTATAAACAACAATCCTTCGGTAAATTTGATAATAATAGACTTTTTACAATAGAGAAATGTTATTTTAGTAACACTAGATTAAATAGATTCACATTTGTCTAATACAATAAAAATTTCTTGACTTATATTACGAAAACGAATTACATATACTAAATGCGCAAATGGAACTATAAAGCATTTTCTTAATTTTATAATTAAGTAGTAAAACTTGCTAGTAAATAAAAAATGGTCACTTAACTATACCTCTCAAGCTTAGATTTTTTCCAAATAAATCAAACGTATAAGAACAAATTCTATATGTAACAAAAGTAATTTATGTCGATATCGAGGAAGAGTAAATTTTCAGTTTTGCGAACCTTAAAACAAATGGAATTCAGTATTGTACAGTGATCTTCACAAAAAGTTAGTTCAGATATGCAAGCATTCAATGTAAAAGTAAAATTTAATGTAAAAGCATTTAAAGTGTAGTGTACGCAAGTACATTATTTGAGATGTATTGAAGTAATATGCCTTGACAAGTGACTTTTTTCTAGTGCATTATAACCACAAATATCGCAAGTAAAGTGTCGTCTAATTGGCTCATGTTGTTTACGTTTATGTCGATTTAAATCATATGATCTTTTGTAACTTCGAGAACATTGGTCGCAATTATGCCTCATTTGCGATATCTGTAAGTCTTTTTTAAGATGTACAAGACGCACGTGACGATTCATATGATTTTTCCGTTTAAATTGTTTGCCGCAAAATGTACAATTAAACTGTGGCGGAACATCACATTCGTATTTTAGATGATAAATCAAACTATATAGATGTGAATAGGATCGAGCACACTTTTTGCATTTGTATTTCTTTTCCGGTTTATGTCTTGATTCCTCAATTTTCTGCTCATTTTGACTCCACAGTTCGCTTTCAGCAGCAGAAATATTATCTTCTTCCATATCTACGGCACAGAATATTGATGCGTATTTTTCTATTGCTCTTAAAATGTACCAACATTTAATGTGCAAGTTTTTATTTCATATTTCTAGTAAAAATATTGTAATTATACCAATTTTGCTGATACCTTCGATAATTTCTTCCTTGATTTCCACAGTTTCGTCATTGTCATATTCAATTAAAGTATTGGCACTAGAATTGTTGTCATCCTCTTGTCCTGTTGATTTATCCGGCTCACTCTTGATCTCCAGATCTAAAAAATTATAAAATCAAAATACCATTAGATATTTTAAATGATTTTAATCCTTACCCTGCAGCAGATAGAGATTTAATAAATAACCCATGCATAATCACATCATACAATAGTTAATGGCGTTACAGAAATATTCTATAATTATCAAGCTTTGGAACTTTATTTCTATAAGGAGATTCGCCTTTTGATAAAAAAGTAGAGAAACCGAAAGGTCAAAGTTATACAAAATTACAAAAAATCTATTTAACTTTATGCATGGTGACTGAGAAAGAGAAACAATTTTTTATCGGAAACCAAGTACAGGGTTTAATTATTTCTCTCTTTCTTTACTATTTTCAAAAAAGTTTATTAGACAAAAAAAATTTCAACTAAAGAAAAGATATTTACTAGAAATATATGAACTTTTACCTTCGAGAGTTTCTTCCTTGATTTCCAAATTTTCGTCCTTACATTCAATTTTGCATTTAAAATAGTTTCCACTACTCTCAGGCAGTAGATCTTGGTCTTCCATCTCGATTTTTAAAGGATATTTTTGATATTCTGCTATTGATCTTATTCTTGTTTCCTTTGAATGGCCCTTTGATTTATCTGTAAAAAAAGACGAATATGTAAATTAGAATTTTTAAATAGTAACATAATTAATCATTATCCCATGAGTTTCGGTTTATGTTTTCATGGGTTTCAAGTTGCTAACACTAAGGCAGATATAATTAAAACACATCAACTTTGTTTGCATGTATGGTATTATATTTCTACAGATTTTAAACTTCATTTTTTATTATAAATTTCTCTACATGTTTCATATATTTACAAAGATCGGGTATTTTCTTTTCTTTAAGGAAGTATCCTTCAGTACATTTGATAATAATAGAAAGTTCATAATTTATTGTGGTGTCTCCTGTGATGATCTAAAAGAAGTGCTTCAGGTTCCTTTCTTGATTTTATTCTTGTTTCCTTCTAAACTCTCTTTGATTTCCTTGAAAAAATACACACATACAAATTAGAATTTCTCAATGGTTAAATAATTAATCATTACCCTATGTGTCTCAGTTTACGTTTCCAAAAGTTAAGGTTCTTTCATCTGATTCTACCTTCTCAAGCCTAGATTTTTTCTAAATAAACAAAAAGTGTGCCAAAAAATTCTGCATTTTACAAAAGTAATTTATGTCGATACCGATGGAGAGTAAATATACAGTTGTGCAACCTTGAACAAGTGAAATTTCTGGCTCACTTTGTAGCCACAACAGTCGCAAATAAATTGAGGTTTGACTGTTGCATGTTCTGATATTTGTATTTCTTTTCCGATTTCACACTCGATTTTTGAATGTTCGGCTTTGTTTTTCCCTCATGCATTTTGAACACTTTTGATAGGTATTTTCGATTATCACCTGGTTTAAAGTCTCTATTAGATAAAATCCCATTATCTGAAACTGTAAGAATACAATTTTTTTTAAATCTTTTGCCCCATGTTTTTTAAAGATGTTTAATACAAATATATGAAGTTTTACCTTAGATAATTTCTTCTTTGATTGTTAAAGTTTCGACATTTTTATATTCAATTTTGCAATAAAAATTGTTTCCATTATTCTTAGGCAGTAGATCTTGGTCTTCACTCTGGTGTTCTAAAATCTAAAGGATATGCTTGATATTCCGTTTTTGACCTTTTTTTTCATTCCTTCGAATTAATCTTTGATGCATCTGTGAGAAAATCAAAGATGTAAATTAGAATTTTGCAATATTATAATAATTTATCAATATCCTATAAGACTTGGCTTATGTTTACAAGAGTTTTAAGTAGTTAACACTAAAGTAATCATCATCAAAATAAATAAACTTCGTTTGTACGCATATTATTATAATTCTACAGGTTTCAAACTTTATTTTTTTTTTTAAATTTCTTTACATTTTTATAATGCAGATTTAGTAGTAACTCTTGCTAGATTAGGTTTACAAGAATTTAATGCAATGCAAAAAACGTTTTTTCTTAAGGTTTAAACGGTTTAAAGTTACTGTACGCAATTAAATTATTTGAGATG
>CAKNWU010327028.1:8298-18458 GCA_932072015.1 Andricus quercustozae
CCAATTGTCATTCATTCAAATAAAATAAAAATTATAGGAAGTAGAATTTGACGAATATTCAATAGGGTGGTCCAAGAACTAATTGGGTCATTGTTTTAATTTCAATTTTCAGCCTGTTAAGGTAGTTGCGCCAAAAAACAGATCTCTAAAAAAATTATACCACTGATGATGGCATTTCCAATGAAAAGCATTATTTTTAACGAAGAAATGTTACTGTCGCTTCTTACACATTTTTAAACTATGGTTAAATTTTAATAACTGGTGGCTCATTTGTTCAAGGAAAACATTCTCTACAAATCTAGGGTTTACAATTTTTAAAGCAAAGGTTTTTTATTGCTGAAATCTTTAAAACAATTTTTTTTTAACAAATTTTATAACAGAAAACTAAATTTAAAGATTATTTTACTCATTTCCAAAATTGAAAACAGTAGAGTTGAAATAATTATTTGTTGTAAGTTTTAAACTTTCTTCATAATATATCATGTTTTTCCTTTCATAAGTTCCTTTTATAGGGTCCTAAAGCACACCTTAGAGCAAAAATGAGACATCACGTATTTTTTGCTTTTAATCTTGTATTATGTTGTTTCTTTTGCACAAGTTGTTTTCAATAAGAAAGCTGATACTTTGTAATGATATCTCTTATTTCAAAAATGTCATAAACAAGTTATTATTGTTTATAAGAATCGTCCCTTGAAATAAACCAAGAAAATTGCGGTTTATTCTATAATTTGAAATTTTTCTTCGAGTTTTCAGTTATAATGAGATAATAATTAATACAAATTAAGAACAATGAATATTCAAATAATTTACAATATTCTTTAAATTTTATTTGACTTCTCAGCTGCACAGAAATGATAATTAACTAACATTAATACACATAATTGAAGCGGGAAATGCTAAATGGTGCTGAGCCCAATCAGCCTAATTTTACAGAAGAGACAAAAAAACCTTTTTAGAGGAGCAAATTACAATCAAATAAGTAAATTATTTTTTATGTGTAGGACCGTTTAGCTTTTCCAAGCATTATAAATTAAAAAGTACATAAATTGTTAAGAAAATCATATTGAATATTTACTTTTATTTATTTGATAAACAAATAACTTTATTCAGCAGAAATGAAACATTTATGCTACTAGAATATTTGTTAATTTTGTATAATAATGCATTCAATTGTTAAATACTTGTTGAAATCCTATAATCACTATATAATTATTTAAAAAATTGAATATGTTAGTATACTTCATTAATTTATTTTGAATTTAAAAATATTTAAATACATGTAAATAATAAATTTTAGGGTAAAAAATTGCAACATCTTCATTTTTTCACTGAAACAGGTGTAAAAAAGCGAAAAAGTCTGACTTTTTTTTGGATGAAACTCAATTTTGTAAAAAGTGGACTTAGCCCCAGTTCATCTTTCGCTGGCTGAATTTTCTAAACGATTTCTTCTTGTAGCAGCAACAAATTTCAACTTGAATTATTTTTAATACAATTTCGTGATAATTACTTAGAGGAAAAAATATATTTAATATAATCCTATACAAAATTTTAATAATATTTCAACTCTCTAGATTTATTTGAAGAAACTACAGCAATATAAAATAAAAAATTGCTCAAACAGTGGTTCTTATAGATTTTTATTGATTATTATTTGTTCATAACTAAATATCCGAAAAAAGATCAAAAATTTAGATAAAACCAGAAATTCCTAGATTAATGCCGCAGAATGATAATGAAAAGCAATAAGAAATTATGTGAAAAATAATTTTTGTAAATTTTCAACAATTATTATCTCATTATAACTGGGTGTTGAATTAAAACAGAAATTATTTATTCATACACTATGATTAATTCTGAAAAATAGTTTGCACGTTCAGTCAGATACAGTACAATTGCAGTAATTATTAATTAAACGATTCTATTACAAATTTACAAAAACATTTTTTCCTTCATAAAAAATATATATATATATAACTTTGTGGTCTCTGAGCAAATTTCTAAATATTAACTGCAGGCATATGAGAATAACAATTGGATAAGCAACTTTAATGGAACTTTACAGGATAAACAAAAAAAGTTTTCTACGATAGGATTTCAAATATCAAATTTTGATAAAGTTATAGAAGTATATTTTCCCCAAGAACTCTACATTGAAAATGTAAAAACGTTAAGAAACTTTTTATTTACGTGGGAACAGGGAAAAACAAAATGTTCCTCACCTATTTTTCAAACTTATAAAAACAATGTTTATTTTTTACAAAATCTTGAAAATATATAGTAGTGACTTTTTCTGGACTGTTAAATAAGTACTATGTATGTATTTTCTGATATACTAAAATTTTGAAAAATGCTCTCACTGAAATTGAAGAATTTATGAAAATATGAGAATGACAACTGGATAAGGACCAAAAAAAATTATTTCTATACTACATGATGGCAAATTTACTAAAAATTATAGAACCATGTGGTTATCATTTACAATATTTCAAATAAGTGAACATATTTTTTTACTTTTCTTTGTTTATCAGCGGAAAACCCAAATAGTCCTTATCCAGTTGTCATTCTCATAATCTAAAAATGATTTTTTTTGAATAAACGGAGAAATAATTTTTACATAATTCTAAAGTGTATCGATAAATAGAACCCTAAATTACTACTACCGTAACGGTAGCCTGAAAAAAACTGGGAAATGAGTGAAACGGGGTAATGTCGAGCTGGGTAATTGATAGACGGATGTCACGTGCTGCAGTCTAGCGGAGTTCATCGGAGAATCTTTGATTCGCTACGGCGAGTTTACCCCCATATCAGTTACCTATCTGGTCGTTACCCTGTTTCATCCATTGCCTGTAACGCTTATTACACCCTTTTCTTCTGTGTTCATGGGCCTCAAATATTTTCCTCAATCTAACAGTTTTTGAAAATTATGAATAATTCGCCAAGGCGAATTCACCCCCTTATAAATTACCTATAGCTGGACGTCATCCCGTTCCGCCCATTATCTGTAAAGTTTATTACAACCAGCTTTTTCTGTGTTCATGGGCCTCAAATGTTTTCTGAAATCTAACAGTGTTTGAAAAATATAAATAATTCGCCACGGCGAGTTCGTCCCTATATAAATTACCTATCTGGATGTTACCCCATTTCACCCATTACCTTCAACGTTTATTACAAGCAGTTTTTTCTCTGTCCATGATCCTCAAATATTTTCCTTAATCTAACAGTTTTTGAAAATTATGAATAATTTGTTACGGCGAGTTCACCCCCCATATAAATTACCTAGCTGGACGTTACCCCGTTCCGCTCATTATCTTCAAAGTTTATTAAAACCAGTTTTTTCTGTGTTCATGGGTCTCAAATTTTTTCTTAAGTCTAACAATGTTTGAAAAATAAGAATAATGAAGAATACTCTTTCGGATAAGTTCAACTCAAAATGTTTTAAGTTCATGTAAAATAGGAAATTATACGCAAATTGCATGTTAGTAATAGTAGAAATTCGACGACTCCGTTGTTTTCCCAAATAGGCGACTTTGATGGGAAGTAACATTGCATTCGAAACGATGCAATTTGAAATCGTTCGCGACTGAAATATAAGGACGCCTAGATACGTTCTCGCTACTGAAATAGTAAAAGCGAACGATCGCAGATAGCGTCGGTATTGGTCCAGCGAAGCAGCTTCCCGCAAATGGTTAATAAAGCTCGAAGAGAGCGAGGATCGGCCATAAGACACACATGGGGGGTGGTTAAGGTTGGCGTTAATGATGCCCGCATGCCGGTTCGTTCCCGGGGGTGGAAAATAAATGGTTGCTTCCCCGTCGCCGAACCCACACCATTGGCCTCGCTTTCCACCCCGGACAAACCCCCGCACGATACGCAAGGCAGTGCCCGCACCCCTCTTGATGAAATTGCTACCCCTCTCTGCCACCGTCAGGCTTATTGTCGCTTTTTAAAAATTATTTCTGATATGCATATGGATATGCATTTCTCCTCGTTGAATTACAAAAATATATTACATAAAAAAACTTTATAATAACCTCGAATTTCCGGGGAGTTGGGGTAACACTTCTATCCGGTTTATCCTTTATCACCCTTGACCCCGCTTAGCCCTACCCTCGTTCTTTTCTTTACCCTCAAATATACTAATTTCTACTGACACGGGCCTTAATCTGTAACAAGCTAATTTTTTAATAAAAATTTGTAGCCTCTTTTATTACTTAGGCATCATAAGGCTGGCGCAAAATAAAATATTACATTCTTTGTTAGTCGAAACATGATTGGTTTCATATTCACAATAAGCTATTACTAATCATGAAAAAATGTTTTTTATTTGAAAAAAAATACTGCGAAAGTCTTAGAAAAATTACTTGTTAGATTTATCAATTTTTTGCTGGTATTTATGAGAAATAGCTTCTTCTTAAAAACAGGTATTTTTTAATATTAAAGTAGTTTCCATAACTTTCTGACAACTTTTCATTTTTTTCTCAGAGGGAAAGCTTTGTAGTGGTGATAGTATACTTAAAAATGCAGTTTATTCAAAATATTTGAAAAATAAAAAATCGTTATTTTATTAACATAATTACCTAAACATTTACAGTTTGACGTTGGTATATTTATAAAAGAAAATATTCATGTAACAAAGGCAAATTGATTAACCTATAATGGGATAATCATTAAATTCTACTAAAGAGAAATAAAAATTTCATCCATGAAAATATTGAAGAAAAATAATTTAAAATTTAATTAAAATATCGGTAAATATTTGAATAAATTCTATGTTAAAATATTGACTTGATAAATTAAATAATATGAATGAAAAGTTATACAATTTTAATAATTTATAATATTGAAAGAAATCATTTTTAAATAAAACTATTTTAACATCACATGAATGCTTCCTCCAAAAATTGATACAATAAGCAATTGTATGTATCCACCCGAATACATGAAATTATTTAAGGTTACTCTTTCGATCACTGAAGTTAAGCCACGCTTCGATCGGTTACATTCGGATGGGAGCCGCCGTACTAGATGGGAGCGTATTATTTATTAATCTCTTTTTAAGCTGCCTGCACTTTCGAAATAATATAACTAATATAATAACTATTATTGCTTCCAAAATCGCTGTGTAATTACTTTCTTAGGTTAAGTTTGAGAAAAAATTTAACATAATTAGTAATGAATATTTTTGAGTTAAAAGCGTTTAAAATTCAAAAAATTGATTTAAAGATTTTCAATTGAAACACAGTAACATATATTTCGATTGGAATAAAAAGGAATTTAACTTGTATAATTTTTAAATAAAATCGTTTAAAGTTGAAACTGTTTGAAATTTGCAAAATTTTCAATCAAAAGCACTCAAAATTGAAATATGTCATACTACAGTCTTCGAAATTGGACAATTTTGTTAAAAAGGACTTGAAAGTTGATCATTTCTTATTTAAAGCTTTTAAAATTAAACAATTTTTTTTTAATGAAGAAACTCGTAATTGAATGATTTCAGATTGAAATGATGAAAATGAGACAATTTTAAAATGCTAAAAGTTGAATATTTTTAGAATGGAATTTTGAAAATTGTATCGCTTAAAATTCAAAGGTATTGAAAAGATATTATTTCTAATTAAAAGCGTTTAATATTGAATCATTTAGAATTAAAAACTTTTGAAATCTAAAATTTTAAACTGTTATTGCATCAAAATCATCATTTTACATTAAAACTTTTAAAAAAACATTTTTCGAAGAATAAAAAATAAATTTGCCGGTATTTTTACTGTTAAAAATAGCACATTTTTTTATTCTAAACCTTTAAAAGTAAATTTTTGAAAAAAAGGTTAAAATAAAAAGTAATTTTATATGCGAAACATTAAAAATTATAATTTTTTACTGCGGAACGTTAAAAATGAAACGAAATCTTCAGCTAATAATCCGAAAATTTTCGGATATTACATTAAAAATTAAAAATTAAAAAAGAATACAAAACAAGATTGCTATATATGATTCCAATGTTTGAAATTGCACAATTTGAAGCCTTTTAATTTGAAATTGTTTTTTTAAATAAGTTAAGTTTCAAATGTTAATTATTTTGGAACCTTTTAAGATAAAAAATAATTCAATTTGCAATGCCTGGTTCTTAAATCTTCTAATTTATAAAGCTTGAATTTGAGAAATTTTTCTTAATTTTTCATTGTTTTGAATTTATTCTGTAGACATTTAATTCAAAATTGTTTAATTACAAATCTTTGAAACTGATAATGGTGCAACTATTAAGTCTTTCAATTGAATATTCTACGATTTCGACAAATTTAAAAAGCAGAACATTTTGTACGTTTTTTAATTAAACCAAACAATTTGGAACATTTAGATCTAAAATTATTACATTTAAAACTGACTAAACTTAAAACCAAAAAATTTAGAATATTTAAATTCTAAAATGATTGCATTTAAAACTATCAAGGCTTTCAATATAGAATTTTGAAAGATTTAATAGTATAATAGTGAAATTTGAAATTGAAAACCTCCAAAAATTAAGAAATTTTAAACTAAATCTTACTGAATTTAACCTTTTTAAGCAAAAAGAAATTTATTTTCAAGACCTCAAAAATTAAACTATTTTAGAAATACAAATTGAAAACTATAATTTTAAATCGCAATTACAGAAATTTTCAAGATCATAAATATATTAATAATAAGTATCATATCATGTAGTATAAAGTGATATTGAAAATAATTGGATAGATTGTCTTACTAAAAAAATGTGACTTCTGCCAATAAAAAAATCACCATGATTTTTACCAGTTAAAAGTGAAGAAATGTAAATATTGTAAAGCCTTAAAATTTAATTATTATAAAAACGTTAAAACGTATATGCTTCCTAATTGGAATTTTTCTAAATTAATAAGTTCAAACTTGAAGCGTTGAAAAATCCCACAATTCCAAACTGCGTTCAAAAATTGAAACATTCTTTAATTAGGATCTTGAAACTAAGTCATTAAAAATAAATAATTTATGAATTGTGCATCACAAGTTTTAAGATTCAATCATTTTAATTTAAAGTGCAAAATATGTAACTCGAAAATCAATGATTAATTATTTCCAGGCAAGGGAAACAATCCTCATGTTGAAGACAATTCGATAAGATCGCAAACTAACGTATACTGATAAACTCTACTAAACTGTCATATTGAAATGATAAAAAAAATCGCGATGCAAAATTTGGACAGAGTGAAGGAATAAATTCCAAGTCTGTTATTATTAATTGGATCATTTTAAAAAAATTGGTAAGATGCGATAAGAAAACAATTTCGGTCGAGAACATTAAAAAAACATTTCATAATAAATAAAATTTTGTCGTTTAAACGAGACTATCAGTAATAGCAATGTAATTTAATAAATCTATTATAAGATATTTTTTCCGAGTTTTATGTTTTTCGCAGTTTTCCAAAAACTTACAAAAAAATCATACATTTTTTACGAAATAAAAGACTTTTTAGGGGGGTTTTCCTCAAATAAAATCACCCTAGTCCTCACCTACTGCTGGTAAAAATGTAACGTAAATCTCTAATTTTGTATGAGAGATGCAGATAATTATGAAAGTCAAGTTGATAAAAAGGTTATTTTAGAAATAAAAAATAGCAGACGAAATACCTGCCGGAAATTACTTCCAGTTGGAGGTTCGAAAATTGAAAATTTCTGCCGGTCCATTGTAATCGGTCGGGGGTGTTGTAGACTGGGTTTGAGGGGGTGAACGGTGGTTGGGTATAGGTCGACTACCGCGGCCACCCAGTGAATGTATACGAGTGAGTGAATAACCGTGTGCGGAACTCGAGTGATTTATGTTAATTCATGTTAAATTACTTTGTTCCGCGAACGTGAAGCGAGACGTTTTTAAACGTTCGCGGGTCCGAGGGGAAAGAAGAACGAGAGAAAAACGACATGGACAGAGAGCAGAGGCGGCAGGAAAGAGATGTTAAGGGAAGAAAAAGGAATTCAACGGCGCGAGGATCAGAAGGAAAACGGAGAGAGATATTTTACGACCTAGACTTGTCCCGGATTTCCCCTATTAATACCAAAGTTTTCTTCGCTCTGCTTTTTCCTTTTTGCCATCTCAAATTTATTCATCCCATTTTGTCACCGGGCGCTTAATTATTTATTGGCAAGTTGAACCCGCCTATAGGTCGCATCCTATTTCAGAGGTGAAGAAAAAAGTACCTGAAAGTCTATACATATAACTGATTGTGTATATGTGCATGTGTGATCCGAATAGGCGTCCACACCCTTTTACCTACTTGAACCGATATTTTCAGAATTTCATAAATTGGTTTTGGTTTTTCTTTCAAAGAAAGTGGACAAATTTTTTTATTTATTTGTATTAAAATAAAAGAGAAAACATCCATCTGCAATATACATGATTCATAGAGATCAACATATATAAATCACATAAATCACGTGACGTAAATTTTAACAAATTTTGACCCCCTCCCCTCCTCTCTATATGAAGTTTTTTTAAAATATATTTTAATTGATAAACTACATTCAATATTGAATCTGGTCAAAAATCGTTACGTGACATATCATATTTACACACTAAGAAATAAAAAAATTGTTAGCATTTGCATTTATATTATAAAATCAAAAAATTTGATCATTTCTGTTAGTTTTCTGACGTAAAAATAAACGTGATGAAGAAATTGCAAATGTGCTAAAAAATTAAACAACAATTTTTCACAAGAAGTTAGTGTCGGATTATTAGGGCAGCAGGTAGATTTTTTGTATTAATGAGGAAAATTTGAATCTTTAGAACCCTCCGCTGGGATCTTTTCTTTCAGTCCGATTTTCTTCGGGGATGGTTCTAATTATAGCTCTTAATATCTAGAATTGAGATAAAAAATAAAATTTGGTATTATATAGTATTAGGAAAATATGGTTGCTTAGATTCCTGTGCTGGAAGCTTTTCTTGTAGTTTCTTTTTTTCGGGAATGTCCTAAATTAAAGCTCTAGGCATTTAGAATTCAGTTTAGAAATAAAATTTGCTATGTAATATGTATATTTTTTTATATCAGTAGTTTTAAAATTAGAAAAATGACGTAAATTTGGTTTCTTAGTCCCCTATGCTGGAAGTTTTTTCTTAGTCCGATTTTTTTCGAGATTGTCTTAAATTGAAGCTTTTGGCATGTAGAATTCAGGTAAAAAATAATATTTTGCTATGTTATAGTTTTATTTTTGGTGGTATCAGTGGTTGTTGGCAACCCTCTCTGATTTTATAGATAATGTATTTTTTTAGCATGTGTTGCCTCAATTAATTTAATTCTAATATCATTTTTACATATAATACATATATTAATTGTTCAGTGCAATCAAGTATGTATAAAAAAAATTGACTTCGTTTTTTGGCATGCCGATAATAGGGCTAAGGTGCCAAGAATTGGTGCTCTTACCCTATGCTGGGAGATTTTCTTTAAGTTAAGTTGGCTTTGAAGATGACTGAAATTCAAGCTTTTAACACGTAGAATTCAGATAAAAAGTAATATTTTCTATGTTATAGTATTATTTTTTTGATATCAGAGATTGAAGAATAAGAAAATTGTGGGAAATTGGCTTATTTAGACCCCCATGCTGAGCTTTTCTTTTAGGCCTTTTTTCTTCGGGATGCCTCAAATTGTATCTCTTGGCTATGTTATGGTTTTTTTTCTTTGATATCAGTAGATAAAAAATAACAACATAAGTTAAATGAAATATTACGAGATCCTTTAAAATATTAGAAATCCCGGTAAAATTCATTTAAATCTTTAAAATCCAAGAGAACCTTTACGAATCTCTTGAAATCCCTTAATCTTTTAGAAGACCTTGAGATTTCTCAAATTCCTTTATAATATACGGAAATCCTTTGGAATTCTGTTAAATCTTCAAAAAATTTACGAACTCCTTTGAAATCCGTAGATATACTTTTGGATCGTGTGAAATCTCCTAAAATCCTTTGAAATTCTTTGCAATTCCGTAACGTTTTTTGAAATGTTTCAAAATCTCTTAAATAAATCCCTTTATATTTTTTAATTCTCCTAGAATACCCCGAAATCCTTTTTAATTCACGGAAATCGTTCTTAATCTCTTAAAATCCATCAAAATTTCTAAAAATCCATCGAAATCCTTCACAAAAATCTTGCGAATTC
>CAKNWU010327029.1:0-16713 GCA_932072015.1 Andricus quercustozae
CATCTGTAAAGTTGATCTTGACTACACGCCTTGGAATTTGTCCTCAGAGGAGGCCTTGTGTATCAGGGCAGAAACCATAGAGGAATTAGAAACGCAATGGAGACAGAAAGCCATCCACGGCGAGCACCCCAAAACGTTAGATCAACATGAAGCGGATAGTGAGGCATCCAATATTTCGCTGAGAAAGGGCGAACTGTATCCAGAAACGGAAGGATTCGTTATTGCGATACAGGACAGGGTTGTTAGCACCAGAAATGATGATACCAGAAATGAATGGATGCCTTTCTATAGATACATTCCGATGCCCGTCTTAGAAAACGAAGATTACATCTTATATTGGGATGTTACTATCCAGACGAATCATTACATCAGAGCCAATCGGCCGGACATCGTCATGCGAGAAAAAAAAGGTGGAAGAGTCCACATCATCGACATTGCTTGTCCACTTAACGGAAATTTGCAGGCAAACTATACAACCAAGATCCACAAGTATAGCGAGATAAGGCATGAAGTAAAGACAATATGAAGGAATGTGAAACATGCATCTATTCATCCCATTGTGATTTCGGCTACAGGCAATGTACACGCAAGATGCACTGAACATCTTAAACAATTAGGAGTCAGTAGGGTACTGGCAGCAGCTCAGAAGGCAGTTTTATTAAACACCTGTCGCATTGTAAGAAACTTTCTGGACCATCAGGAAGCAAGCGACTAAAAACCTATAGAGTGACACATGGTAGCTCTAAGAAAGCATCTAGAGGCGACTGTCGTCACCTCCAACATACACGGCCGCTGTGTAAGCATAACAGTGGTAAAAGACGAACTGCAAACTACGCCATGCTCCTAATTTTGTACCTGCAACATCATCGCAAAGGGGTCATACATCGTATTCAATTAACTAATTATATTCTAATCTCATCAGTCACTTGACTTAGTCCGTGGCTATGATTTAAAACCGGGTTTTTCTTAACCCGAGAACAAGTTTGGAAAGAAATAATGAAAAGCAGAGCCTCGGTGGCTCAGTTGGTTAGACGCTCGGACTTCACCTTAGAGGTCCCGGGTTCGATCCCTGAGCATTTTTCTATGTACCTTTACCGAGGTTCTGGTGGTTCGGATCCCACCTTAAACTGTAGGTCCCCCCATCATGCACTTGACTGCAACCCATTCCGTGAATGATGGGGTAAAAACCAGGCTCTGCCCAATATGTCAGGGCCCACGCTCTCATCAGATCACCTGATTGTATTATAATAATGCGTCCGTGACTGCTAATATATACCGGGACAGCCCCGTGCATACTATTCAAACAATCCCACTCTAACCAAAAATGCCTTCGACATATTGGGCTGTAACCATCTTAAGCCTGAGACATTAATTTTAATTTTATGAAAAGCCTTCAATTGCCTTTAATTACTTATATTTAGAAACAGCCTTCGCAGAATATTTAAATAAAAATAGATAACTTTCGAAAATTTTAGGTGAAATCAGCCTGCAAATCAGAAGGAATCCTGAAATTGAGTGTCTCTATTATAAAAATTAAATTATTCATTAAAAGTTAGGTTTCATTTTGATCGTAAGTTTCATCCGAATAGAATACATTTTCAACAAAATAATTACAGAATAGTTCATTTTCAAGCCAAAAGATCAATATTGTACCAAAAACGACAATTCTTCAACAAAATGCATGCATTTTCACCGAAAAAAATTAATTTTCAGCCAAAAAAATTGATTTTGGTCCAAAAAGATTAATTTCTGACTGATGAGACTACTTTTCAAACAAAAAAGACGATTTTCAACCCAATAGTTAAATTTTCAACCCAAGAAATGATTTTTCAACCAGAAAGATGAGGTTTCAACCAACAAAATTTATTATCTACCAAGAAAGATTAATTTCCAATAAAATACAGGAATTTTCAACCAAATAATTGCATTTTTAACTGAAGAAGATAAATTTCCAACTAAATATGGAATAGCTGAATTTTCAGTTCAAACATTAATTTGAAAGTAAAAGAATATAATTTTCAACATAATAGTTAAATTTTGAACTTAAAAAAGGTTTTTGAACTAAAATGATTGATCATCAACTAAAAAAGTGATTTTCCAAGAAAGTAGATCCCCTTTCAACTAGTTGGTTGAATTTCAGACTAAAAGAGATGAATTATCAGCAAAGAAAAATGTAATATATAGTTGATATTCCCATAGAAAAACATTTTATTTTTAATCCAAAAATAGGTGAACCTCTGTGCCTCGTCTAAAACCTTTCGAACGCATTGTTCATCAGCAACTTACTGTACATATTGAAAGTAACAATTTAATTGATCCAATGCAATCTGGGTTTCTTGACAGGCAGAGTACTTTTACAGCTACACTTAAAGTAACTTCTGACGTTAAACTGGCAAACAATAGGATTGAAATAACTCTTTTTTCCTTTTTGACTTTTCTAAGACGTTTGATACAGTTAACCATAAGTTACTATGGACTAGGCTCAAATCACTTCACCTCTCCAATAGCAATGGGATCCACGCTTGCACCCACTCTATTTAATATTTATACCACTAAACTTGGTAGCGAACTGCGTGACTGCAACTATCACAAATATGCTGACGACTTTAAGCTTTATCTTTCCGGATTTATTGCCACTCTTAACCCTTATGTAGGCAACGAACTTTTTACACGTTGTTGGGCCACCGGGTACCCACCTCTCATTTTTTTTTCTTGAGTACGAATATCATTAAACTCATCTCATACCGATTCATTTTAATAAATGAACACAAGTAGAAACTATTTGGGCTATTTTCAAGACTCGTTGAACACTTAAGATGTCTTAAATGGAAATTGGAGCAGAGGTGTCGAGCGGACAGCGGGTGGCGTGCACTTAATTTTCGAGTTTGGGGGTCAGAAGATGTTCGGAATGTTAGCAGTAAGGTTAGTAGCGTGGCGTAACTGCATCATTGTAGTACTGTTTAATTAATTGTTTAGTTCTCATATTTAAGAATAATAAAACTCATTTTCACATAAATAAGTCATTTTTTATCTAGTGGGTACCAGGTTGTCCCCTGGGGCTACTTTTTGTCAACAGCTGAATTTTCGCATAAAATTTTTTGTTTGATACATGTAACATAGTATTTAAATTTTCCAATAAGAAGGCTAAGATACTACCGAAAAAGTATAATTTCAAACAAGATATCTAAATTTACAATAAACTTGGTTAATTGTTAAGTAAAAGTTATTATTTTTAACCTTCAAAAAGTAGATTTTTTTCAAATAAGTCAAAGAAGTCAGACAATCCTAGTCCTGTACCTTTTTTCAAAGATTTTCCTTTTCAGGATTTTACATATTGCGCGCTGCTTCCTTTCAAAAATTAATTTTTGATATTTGAAAAGAATTTTGACTGAGATCAAATGTGCGGTAGTCTTATTTGAAGAGTAAAACAGGGTACGTATCTTTTCCAATCTCACCAGTTACAGTAGGTTGTGGTCCCTTACGCACTCTTATCATGTGCATACTTTTATTTTCAATTCATCGTAAAAACGTTGAAAAATTTAATTTCATCTTCTATTTCGGTTATAATAATAGATTTGATCTGGGCAGTACAAAATAAAGCACACGTATCTTATCATGATATTGTTTGTTCTTTATTTCACAATTACTTTTCTTTGTAGTTTTGGATCATTAAAAGAACTTTTCTTTTTACCAATTTTTGTTGTTAGATACGTAGTTTTAATATATAGATTGGCCGAAAAATATAATTTTTAATTTTTGGAAAACCATTTTCGATTGATAAACTAGAACCGGTGGTCCAAAATGACGGACTAGCGAAATCATGCTTCCCCTTCAAGCCTTAAAAAGAGTACCAAAGGAAACTCCAATCAACTCAATTCTTCGAAAGTTCTCGTGTTGGCAGACAAGAAAGACGGACAGAAACCGAAGTAAAAATCATTACTTCTCAATCAATGAGTTCAAAAACGTCGAATTTTGATGAAATCGGTGATACTCAATTTCCACATAAAAGCAATACCTTCAATTTGAGATAAGAATGGCATAATTATAATTATCATAATGAAAAATGTGAAATGGTATCATTATCAACAAAGCAAAATCTAGACACTAATAACGTTATTATCTCACTTATATGTGAGAAAACGGCTAATTATGTATATATTTGTTCTCTGATGATACAATGGAATATTCCTAAGATACAGTTGTTAACCAAATTATTCTCTGAAGCATTAATCAGTTTCTTCTCTACTTTATGAAAATGAGGCTGGTCTATACATACGTTTGGACATTGATGGTCATCCTAAATTATATTGGTGAATATAATAATATAATAATATTGCCTAATATATAATATATAATGCCTGTGGAGCCAACCTAAAGTCTTCCTTTACAGCTTATTATCATACAATAGTCATTTGTATATTTAGAATGTAGACACTACAGATTTCTTTTTTTACAGTATCTTTCTTTTCGCGTCCTATGTTTGAATATGATAACTTTATGCTGTTATTTTCAATGCAAAAGAAACGATTCTGGGATCCCACCAGTGGTCTCATATTAGTACCAGTTGAGACATAATACATAATACTTCGTTTTTACAGGGTATGACGTGAAAAATTCTGCCATCATAAATATACATGGCCATTACATGCCTACCAACATGAAAATTGGTACTTAAGGTCGGTTCCTTTGCTATTTTTTTCCTTTGTTTCTTTGTTTCTTGCTCAATCGTGAGCAAAGCTACGAATCTTGCCGACGTTTCGTGAACATTGAAATTCAATTCTTCAGGGCTAACCTGAAACTGAAGTTTCAGGTTATGCTGTTCTCATATATATTTTCTACGATGCCTGTGATTGGCCAGAGCGCACCATCATGGGGAATGATGGAACGCGATTAGCCAAGCAAGTGTTTAAAAAAAACTGGGCGGACGGAAATCCAAATTGGATTGGTATTTTATCCATCGTCCCTATTGATGTTATTGCGGTGCTTCAATATGTATATGGCTTCACCTGACTTTACTCTCATGTTCCTTTACACGTTGGCTCTTCACTATCCTGCTTTCTCCAACATAGATTTTGCCATAAGAACAAGGAATTTTATATACTCCCAGATCACTGAGAGGTGCATTGTTATCTTTGGGGTGGTTGAGAAGTTGTCCCATTTTCGCAGGTCGTTTAAATATGGTTTGGATGTTGTTTTTGTTTGGAATTCTTCCTATTTGTTCTGTGATACCTTGAATGTAGGGTAGGGTGGTGGTTTGTGACCGATTGCTTTTGATAAGGGTGGTGGTGAGAGGTGGCATGTAGATATCTCTTTGTATGGGTGTGTTTTCTGTAAACTGCATACCCTGATCAGAGGTTTTTTAAACTAGTACGTCCAAGAAAGGCTCGTTTCGCTCTAAGGGTTGAACGCGCTTAGGGTGTGCGACTGTTGGTTCTCGCGCTTCGCGCTCGGCCTTTTTATTCCCCCCACAAGAGTGCAGAGACCTTTTAAAATTAAGGGTCAAATCATCGACAACTGTAATTTGGTGATTGTGAATTCTCTTTTGTTAAAGCTCCTGCGGCTTTGACGAATACATTCTCATCACGTACCTCGTGCTTCGTACTCGATTTTTTCCAAATTGCGAAATTTTCTACATTATGTGATGAACTTTTGTCTATTCATATTTTTTCGTACCTTGCGTCGTTTTTCAAATAAACTTTTTTTTATTTTTAATGTTATTTTTAACGGCTAAAACAAAAATTACGCTTCTTGTCAAAAAATTATTAATGACAAATTTGTAGCTCTTTCTCGGTAAACAACTTTTGTCTTTTAATTTTGTTTGTGGCTTGTGTCGTTTGTCCAAAAATTGATTTGATTTTATTCTCAAATCAGTTTTTTGAAAATCAAATAAGAACTACTAGTCTCATCAAAAAGTGATTAAAAACAAATTTTTTAATCTTCTTTGAGTGCACAATTTTAGTCCATGCATCATGTTTCTTATCTTGTATAGTTCAAACAGAAAATGGAATTTTTGATTTTTATTATTTTTTGTGTGCGGTAAAAATTCGAATATACGATTTTTAAGAAAATTAAAGAAAGTCTTGTAACAATATTGTAGGTTTTTCGAAAAAAACCATTTGCTTGTTACGGTAGACCCCAAGAAACCGGGCAACTAAAAGTTATTATTGCTAGGCTCCTGGTATCCGCGTACCAGATCAGTTAAGAAGTTTGGTGCCCGAGGTGAATGCCCTATTCTCGTTCCGTATCAACTACTTATAGTGTGTCACACACTAGTCAGGGAGAGAGAGGCGGTATAAGATTGTCGCCGTGCTCTAAGCCACACTTAATCAGACCCCCCGTGCGGGCAGAGGAGTGTAATGAGAACGACGGAGGCGGATAACGATAACGCCTCCTCTACGAACGACTTCTAATTTTTCCTGCTGTGCTGATACTTGCATATCGACGACATCCACAAATTACTGAAATTTCGGTTAGTACCTGAAACGCATGAACAGCATATCTTGAAACTTCACCTCGTGCATGTTTTCCTAGTACCCCTGAGTCCATACGCGACCATAACATGTTGATTAACAATGTCATTTATTGATAAATTCAATTTCACTAAAGAATAAAGAACTTATAAAATTCCCCAAAATATCTAAATTAAAATTATTGGCCCGATTGCAGAAGATTCGGAAAGTATAAAATCAATAGCAATCCCAGCGACCACCCTTACGGACCAATGGATTGACGCTTATCACCGAGGCATATTTGAGCCCCTGTGGTGAGAAGTCTCAGCCCTGTTCCCCACTGATTAGTAAAATAGTAATTTCGATTTCCTGAAACTATTGAAAAACTCAATTCAAATAACTAGTTTACAAGAGGGACAATTGTTTTTTAAACATCTGCAATGAACAAATTAGTCATATATATTAATTACTTTAATTAATTAATATTAATTAATTTAATTAATTATTTAATATATTAATAAAATATATAATTAATTAATCCGTAAAAAATTGAATCAGAAATTGGTCAAGAAACACCACACATCCAAAATTAAGTTAACGTTTTTATCCTATATTGATTTCCCTGGATTTTTTTTTGTCTTACGCGTCGTTTTTCCAAGAATATAATACAATACCTTCTCTGATGTGAATGTCAGAATCGAATCTTCCTTTTCTTGTTGCAGAATGCAGTTCACAGTCTGATGGGAATCCTCATAACGAACTTAATCTTGGTCCTTCTTCTTCCTCTTTTGCGGGAAAACAACATTCGCCTGAGCGGACTTCTACAGAGGAGCCTCCTTTTCGTGCCAGGTCAAAGTCTCCTACTGGAGGGCCTCCTCCTTTCAAAGTACTTGGATATACACTTGAAGAGCTTGGGTATATTCGGCTTGTTCCCCGCACAAATCAGGAACTTCGATTCGAATTGCGAAGATTCAATTTTGCAGCTGTTACATCAATTAGTTGGAGAGCAGATGGAAAAAACTATAGTCCCGTGCCAATCCAAGAACATATTGTATTATCAGCATCCAATGGTGACATTTTTGCAATATTAGCTGATAGCGGGGTTCTTTGTGGAATATATAGGAGGGATAGAAATCATTCGAGAATAAAAATAAATATAATCAGTGGCGCAGTTGATAATTTGACTCCAGATGAAATAAGGGATTGTCCAGTAGGCAAAATGCACCCAATCTTCCCAAAAAGTTTTATTAAAGCTTTTTCAAATCACGATTCACTACAGTTCCAAGGCAATCAAAGTGGCGCACGTATTATTGGTTCTTCTTCTTCCAGACAACATTCACCTGACCGGACTTCTCCTCAGGACCCTTCTCTTCCTGCCAGGTCCATATCTCCCCCGGGCAGACCTCCTTCTCATAGTGTACTTGGATATGCACTTGCAATACTTGGATACGTTCGGCTTACTCCCCAAACAAATCCGAACCAACAATTCCAGTTTCGTAGATATGTTTTTCCTGCCAATAAACGAATTCAGTTAATGCTACATCCTAACATATATGTGCCCGTGCCAACCCGAGAACATATTGTATTATCAACATCCGGCGGTGAAGTTTTTGCGATATTAGAGTATAGTGGGATTCTTCGTGGAATGTATAGGTTTCATAGAAAATATTGGAGAATAAAAGTAAACATGATAAGCGGTGCAGTTGAAAATATGACTGCAGAAGAGATGAGCGAATGTCATGTAGGCAAACATTATCCAATCTTTCCACGTTGGTTTCGAGAAGTTGTTTCAAATGAAGATTCTCTACAGCATGTGTATCATTAATTAAATCGCAAAAAGATATTCTAGGCTATTTTCCTTTTATCTTTTGCTAATTCCCGTTAGGTCAAACAAAATTTTTTTTCTTTGAATATTCAAAATTCGGAGAATTACACGAGTTTGAATTTTCCGACCCGAGTTTTCTGGAAACACCATAGCGTCCACACCACTAACAGAATTTTAATTAGTTTTGTAGCTGTAGCTTATAATTTATAAGGATTTGAGCGAAATTCTAGAATAAACGAAAATTCTAAGACACTTTTTAACTTTCAGATACATTCATTTTTTAGTCCAGTCGCGCAGCCTCATTATTCTCGCGCAACGACAGACACTGTGGAGCGAATTCAAACAACATTGTTAACGATATCTTGTAGGAAGCAAATCCTATTTGATGCTGAATTCGCAACTTATATGTGGAAGGGATTTTTAAATGGTCATTGTTGAAAATTTTATGGCAATGCAAATAATAAACAAATGTTGATTGTTTTCTTGTCCGCCTATCATTTGGTAAACAACTTTCCTGCTCTCTTATCTTTTGGATTCAATGCGCAGGGGTGCGTGCAAGCAAAAAATCATTGTCAAGTGATAGTATTAGTTATAAAAAGATTATAATATAAAATAAAATTGTAATATTATTATCGCTTGTTCGTTTTCAAGACAATATTTTGCCGATAAAATTGCTTGCTTCCATTGACAAGGTGTCTTTTAATTGATTTACAAAGTTTTCGTATGATTTCTCGCGATTTCAGAAATTTAAAGAGAACTGTAATTTGGTGATTGTAAATTCTCATTTTTTGAAACTCTTTAGGCTTTAACAAACACATAATCATCACGTATGTCGTTCTTCGCGCTAGATTTTTTCCAAAAGGTGAACTTTTCTATATTACGTTTAACACAGTTATATAAAATGTATATTACATTTATTTATGTACCTCGGGCTGTGATTTTTTATTTAGATATTGCAAAATAGAGTACATGTTTTATTTATCATGATTACCCTAACATTTGTTTCTTATTTTGCATAAAATTCCATTTTTAGCTGCCCTGGAAAATGTCATCATCATCAAAACAAAAACTGCCATCAAAAAATGTAATCAAAACAAAAACTGCGAGTCCTATCAACAAACTATTAATGAAAAATGTGTGCATATAACTTTAGTGTCACGTGAGTTGCTGTATATCATCGAATGTGTGGTCTTTCTATGATTGCACGTGTTAAAGTTGGTTAAAAAGTTTTCGTTGAAAATTAAATTTTTATCTAAAAATTTCGCTATTTTTTGTCGAAATTTAATCATTCTTAAGTAGAAAATTCAACTATTTTGTACGTAATTAACGTATTTTGTGGAGGATTCGTTAATTTTGGTTAAATTCTATTTCTTTAAAATTCGTTTCTTCCTTTATTAAAAAATTAATTCTTCAAAGTGAAGATTTTACGTTTACGTTTTTATTCGAAAACTTATCTTTTTTGTTTGAAATCTTATTTTTTCCAGTTGGAAATTCAACTATTTAGTTACAAATTTCATCTTTCTAGATTAAAAGTTAACTTTTTTGTTGAAATTTTATCTCCTTGGGGTTAAAAGTTTACTGTTTTCTAAAAAATTATAATTTTTAGCATAAAAGCTCAACTGTTTTGTTTTAAATTCGTCTTTTTGGGTAGAAAATTTATCTTACGTTGAATTTTTCGTTGAATTCGACTGGTAAAAGTTTTGTTCAAAGTGATTATTATTTTTAACTAAAAATATATTTATTTTACTTGAGATTGGAAACTTATTTTTTCCAGTTGAAAATTAAACTATTTGATAAAAATACATGTATCTTGTTGAAAAATTTTCCTCTTTGATTGAAAATAAAGAAAAAATTAATCCTAAAAAATTATTATTTTAAAATGGCCAAAGCATTCTACTCATAACCCCATAAAAAGAATAAAAGAGATTATATGTATGTATGTAAAAGGTGAGCATATTTTGAAAATTTTTGAAAACACTCTTTTTAATATTTGATAATTATATGGACGGATATTGATAGTACTCAGAAAGGCAAAAAAAATATATTTTTAGTACTTTTCTTTATTGCAGAAAAATTACCCGAGTTATAGCATTTACCAAATTCCAAAAAACAAACGAAAATGAACATTTTGAGCCAAAAAGCGCAGAATATGGAAAAAATCATGAAGAAAAAATCGTTGCTTTTTGAACACCCTACAATATTGTCATAACAACTTTTTGAATATTATAAAAAATGATAAATCCAAATTTTCCATTTTCGGAAAATAGTCAATTAATTTTTTTAAATTGTTAATAAGTTTTAAATAAATCTTCCATAATTTTTGCAAAACACCGTTAACTGAAAAGATTGGTGAGTTGTGAAAAGGTTCGAATTTCGAGAAACATCGTAAATGCATTTATTCTAACTTGCAAAATGAAAAACTTTTATTAAAAGTATGTATTTTTTATAATTATTAACGCTTTTGAAGTAACAAGAAGTTATAATGTTCAGAAATCTAGTAAGTCAAGAATAATGTTTTCAAATCATTTCAGTTGTTTAATATGTTGTTCAAAATTAGTTGCTTATTTTTAATAGAAATTAATAAAATTTTATTTATGACCAACAAATGAAAATTTAAACAAAAAAGTAGAATCCTCAACCAAAACAGATTTATTTACAACCAAAAAGTTGTGATTTTTATATAAAAAAATGCAACTTCCACCAAAATAGATGAATTTCCAACACAAGAAGATAAATGATCAACAAAATGGTTAAATTTTCGATCAAAAGAATAACCTTTGAACAAAATTCTTAAATCCTCAACAAAATAATAAAATTAACTTCAACATCAGTTTACAGAAAATTCCCTGACTCTGTCCAGTTTTCCCTGATGTCCCAATACATAAAATAATACTTTGTATTAATAACTAGATGTTTATAAAAATTGTTTCAACAATTCATTATTGTTTTTAGCAATTTTTTCTTTGAACAGAGTCAGAAAGTCGTAGTTTTCTCCAAATTTTTCAACTTATATCGCTTATAGCTTTTTGTTAGTTTGAGACCATAATGAATTAACAGAAATAATTGTTTAAACAATTAATGATTATTGTTAATATCTATCTTCTACTGTATTAATTCTAGATAGTTGCAGTTTTTCAGAACTTTTTTAATTTTGTCCACTTTTTACTTAGTGCGATAATTAATGCAAGTTATCAACATAATTGTTTGAACAATTCATTATGATTTATAACTATCTTATCTTAGCGTAATGCTAGAAAGTTACGGATTTTTTGGAAATTTTAAGCTTTTCTTCGCCTTTTTAGTTAGGAACAAATACTCAATATCAATCTTAAAAAAAGGCTCTCTGCAACTACTTCAAGGAAAATGTACATTCAGTCTGATCCATATATAAAATTTAAAGAATATTTCAAGTGACTATTTTATTTCATAAGAATATATCAACAAAAAAGGAAGACATTGTTTGAAAAATGGTTCTCTTCATTGTTTATTTATTATTTGTTCATATTTCAAAAACCAAAGCAAAGAAGAAATTATTTAAAGATAATATCATTTAAAAAAAATAATAAATGGTTTGATCTATTATGCTTGTTAACTTGAATTCATTAACTATTATTGAAAATAATAACAAATTATTTAAACAATGATTTATGTTAAATATAATTCACAACCATATAATTTTTTAATGTTTAAAAAGCACTTTATCTGGGAAGTAGAATCTTGACACTAATAACTTCCTTATCTCACTTATATGTGAGATAACGGCAAATTATGTATATATTTGTTCTCCGATTATGCAATGGAATATTCCTAAAATCCAGTTGTTAACCAAATTTTTCACTGAAGCATTAATCAGTTTCTTCTCCACTTTGCGAAAATGAGGCTGGTCTTTACATACGTCTGCATTTTGGTTGTCATCCTTAATTCTATTGGTGAATATTACTTATTCAGATATTGCAAAATAAATGACAAATTTTATTTATCATGATTAGTTTAATATTTATTCCTTATTTTGCTTTAAATTTTATTCTCAACTACGCTGAAAAAATGTATCATTTCAATAAATTTATATTATTACTATTCATAATATGCATCGGAACAAAAACAGACGTATTTTCATTGTCTTGTTTTTATAATTAAAGAAAGGCGCAATTAGTTCATTTTCAATGTCATTTTTCATGATTTACACCAAATATACGCATCCTTACGTAAAGTGGTTCTTATGCAAAAATTTGTCTTTCGTGTTTGAAAAAGTTGTGTGCTTTCATTTTTCTTGGTCTTGCGCGTCGCTGTTCCAACAATTCCATTTCTTTATTATCAGTCTTATTTCTACTATTTAAAGAAAATCTACTCGTCTTGTAAAAAATGAATAATGACAAATTTTTAGATCCTTTCTGGGGGAAAAACCTATGCCAATTAAATTTCTTGTGTACCTTTTGTTATTTATAAAAAAAAAACTTTTTTCAATATTTTTTATGATTGAAACAAAAATGGTGCGTTCCTTCGATAAATGATCAATTTTTTAGTTTTCAATGTTATTTTTCATGATTTTGAATGTATTCTTATAAAAAAATTTAATATAGTGTCACTAATTTCAATAAAATGCCACTTCCGGTCATAAAAAAATGCTATGTTTCACCTACTCATGAAGATAACAGAAAAAAACTTTGTTTATTATGTCTTTCTTCAAGTAAAACATTAAAAAAGATTCAAGGAGAGCTTCAAGTGAACATTGACAGCACAGTTAATTTCAAAATCAATGCATCTGCGCCAACTTATAGAAATATAAAGATTATTCTACCAGACTACTCAAAGTTTAATTTTCGTTCTACAAGATCGAGTGATAGTGCGTGCAACTGTTTTCTTTGTGAAACAATTAGAAATCGGAAACATACCAAAGTTCAAAAATCAAAAAAAGAAAAAAGAAACCATATGTGAAAAAAAGGCGTACAAGGTGCTTTAGTGTAATTCGTAGAGATGCTTCACATAAATGTGTTGGTAAAGTTCAAAATATTTCAAATCTTGCCCAAAATCTTACAAATAAAGAAGCAGATCATGTTGTTTCTTCGTTACTGGCAAAAAAAAATGCATCTTGTCCAAAAAAATACCAGTGCGGATAGCAGCATTTCTCTCTCGCAAACTCACGGTAAGCCGTTGAAAGTGTTGATAAGACCGCCGGAAGAAAAAAATAAAACAATCTCTGTGGAAGATGTTTCAAATTTGCAAAATACCTATAATTTTAGTTTGAGAACCACAAAAGGCGTTGTTTTATTTTTCAAAAATGCCACAAGTGATAAAAAAATTATGAAGAAGATGTAATAAACACAGTTGTATCTAAAAATCACGATGTGTATAACTTTTTCAAGTGGAAAAATTAGAGTTTATTCAATTGAAAGCGACAGTTCAAACTTCGGTAACTGAACCTTTGGTATATTGCAATGACGTAATGAGCTTCATTACTCATATTAAAGAACGATTACAGATTACCGACGAAAAAGTACACCTCAAGATAGGCACAGATGGTGGTGGAGGATTTTTCAAAATGACTTTGTCAGTTCAATTAATGGACAATGACATAAAAAAATGTAAAAAATAATTATTTAAAGATTCAGACGTAAAAAATAATTTTCCACTAGCTGTCGCACCTATACAATAAAATTATCATAATTTGAATAAAATTTGGCAAAACCTAAACTTGAATAATTTATTGGAAAATGATGCAACCATTTCCACCGATTTAAAATTAGCAAATTTACTTTGTGGCCTTGGAATGCATGCAAGTAAATTTCGTTGTACATTGTGTACAGCTGAAAAAAATAAATTATAGTTGAAAGGTTCAATAAGAAATATTAGCAACATAATGAATAATTATAAAAATTACTCTGCTGCCAGTTCAAATCCAAAAAATGCTAAAGATTTCGAAAGTTGCATTAACATGCCTGTTTTCCATGATATTTCTGATAAAAAAATCTTGGACTTATTACCTCCTCCCGAATTACAACTCATGTTAGGAGGGCTCAATAGTATCATTAATCATATTTGTAATGATGAGAAATGCAAAAGTGATGCAGATGAACGGTTGAAAGAATGTTTTGTAGAGAGAAATGTAACTTATCGTGGTTGTTCTTTAGAAGGAAATTCATGTAAAAAATTGCTTAATTCACTTGACTCTTCACGCTATAAAAAAATATTTTTCTTATCAAGTATGTACAGTTATTGCAAGGTTTAAAAGAAGTAATACATGAATGCTTCGGAAATGATTTGAAACCTACATTTGGAGAAAGCATTAAAAGATTTAAGAAAAATTACTCATCTACAGGCATATCTGTAACACGCAAAATTCATGCGATATTTTTTCACGTTCGGGACTTTTGTAAAGACAGTAATCGTGGCCTTGGATTTTATAGTGAACAGGCTGTCGAAAGCGTTCACCATGATTTCAATAAAATATGGTCAAATTATTTAGTGAAAAATAGAGACAATCCTAAATATGACGATTCTTTACTAAAAGCAATTCAGCAATTCAATGCTCGTCGTTTGTAAAAGTTTTATATAAATGTTATATATATATAAATTATGTATATAAATGGATCATGAATATGATACAAGTTAATAAATTGTTAGAATGATCATTACTTATATATACACACATACCTATATGTATATGTACTATGTGTGTCATTGATATGTATGTATTTCCTTTTTTTTGTATTCGTAAAATGACACTTTACGTTTTTTCGATATAAAACGGTTTTTTTCATTTTTCTAAAAAAGTGTATCATTCGCGATTTTAAATCAACTTGATTTTCATTGTATACGTTATTAGAAACGTAATGGCACAAGAATCCGCGGAGTGGAAAACCGATTTATTTAAATTATCTACAGAACGTAGCGTGTAAAAAAAAACTTTTTTTTTCATATCGTGCGTTGTTTGGCTTCAAATATTCGTTTTTTTTTTTTTGAATTTTGTAAATGTTCAAACATTTTGAAAATGCTCTAACTTTTTGAATTTTTATCAAAAATGGCTGGCTAAAGAACTTGAGTTTCAGTTCGGAACGCTAGAAGAGTGTACCAATGACAAATTCAATCAGTCAATTCTTTCGAAAGTGATCGTGCTGATTTTCCACAAATCTAATACATTTTCTGATCTCAAGGTAAAAAATGAATCTCCTATTTCTTGTTGCAGAATGCAGTTCACAGTCCGACGGGAATCCTCATATCAGACGTAATCTTAGTCCTTCTTCTTCTTTTGCTGGCAAAGAACATTCGCCTGAGCGGACTTCTACAGAGGAGCCTTCTTTTCGTGTCAGGTCAAAGTCTCCTGTTAGCAGGCCTCCTTCTTTTACAGTACTTGGATATACACTTGGAGAGCTTGGATATATTCGGCTTGTTCCCCGCACAAATCAGAACCTTCGATTCGAATTTCGAAGATACACTTTTGCAGCTGGTACATCCATTAGTTGGAAAACAGATGGAAAGAAATATACTCTCGTGCCAACACAAGAACATATTGTATTATCTACACCCAATGGTGACATTTTTGCAATATTAGCGGATAGCGGGGTTCTCCGTGGAATATATAAGAGAGATAAAACTCGTGCGCGAATAAAACTAAATATGCTCAGCCGCGCAGTTGATAATTTGACTCCAGAGGAAATGAGGGATTGTCCATTAGGCCGCAGCCACCCAATCTTCCCACACAGTTTTATTAAAGAAATTGCAAGTAACGATTCACTACAGTACGAACGGAATCCCAGTGCCGAACTTGATCTTGGTCCATCTTCTTCTGCCAGACAACATTCAACTGAACGGACACCTCGTCAGGAGCCTCCTGTACGTGCCACGTCCATGTCTCCTCCGGGCAGGCCTCCTACTCATGAAGTACTTGGATGTGCACTAGAACATCTTGGATATGTGCGGCTTATTCCCTGCTCAAATAAGAACCAGCAATTTGAATTTCGAAGATACGTTCTTCCTATCGACAAAAAAATTAAATTTCTAACAGAAAATCGCAGATATGTGCCTGTGCCAATCCGAGAACATATTGTATTATCAACATCCAATGGTGACGTTTTTGCAATATTGGAGTACAGTGAAATTCTTCGTGGAATATATAGAAGAGATCAAACTCATGCAAGAATAAAAATAAATATGATCAGCGGTGCAGTTGATAATTTGACTCCAGATGAAATAAGGGATTGTCCAGTAGGCAAAAATCACCCAATCTTCCCAAAAAGTTTTAGTAAAGCTTCTTCAGATCACGATTCACTACAGTTCGAACAAAATCCCGGTGGCCAACGTACTCTTGGTTCTTCATCTTCTTCTAGACAACATTCACCTGACTGGACTTCTCCTCAGGAGCCTCCTGTTCGTGTCAGGTCCATGTCTCCGCCGGGCAGACCTCCTACTGATGAAGTACTTGGATATGCACTTGCAAAGCTT
>CAKNWU010327032.1:4290-32618 GCA_932072015.1 Andricus quercustozae
ACTGATAAATTTTTACTTGGCGGAATTTTTTGCATCGCAGATGGTCTTGGTGAGATAATAATAATTTTGAATTTTAAGCGATTGAGATAGAAAAAGCTGGAATTAGAAGTGTTGAATAATTTTAGATCGAAATATTCAGAATACTTATTTGGTTTTCAATTATTATTATTTTTTAACGATCAAAATTGAATAATTTCTGATTCAGATCTTAAAAATTTGACAATTTGAAATAAGGAACGCTTGAAATTAAAACGATTGGAACAATGCTTGAAAATTCAATGTCCAATTGAAATTCTTCAAAGTTAAATAATTTGTATTGGAACTAAAAATTGTAACTGAGTATTTTTAAACTAGTATCATTTGAAATTGAATAGTTCTGAAAAAACGTTCAAATTTATAAAATTTTATTTCTCATTCAAAGTAATGTCCAAATTGGATTAATTTATAGATTGGAAAATTGGAAAGTGTTTGATTCGAATGTACATTGTTCATAATTTTGCAATTTAAAACATAAGGCCTATTAATGCTTGAACGATAATATAAATTCACGACATTCAACATCGAATAAATTAAGATTACAATTTCTAAAATTACACCATTTTTAATTAAAGGAGTTTCAAGCTGAATAACTTTTAATTGAAAAATGGAAAATTATCGGTTTACAATTTTAATTTTCAGAATTATACAATTTCCAATTTAAAGTCTTAAAAGTTGAAGAATTTCAAATTTAAAAAATAATTTTAGTTTGAAAATAAATTAGACAATTAAAAATATCAATCACTGAATCTTGTAAAATTTAAAATTGAAATTCTGAATAGTTTAACAATTTTCAGTGATTTTTTTAATCTCTTAGATTTTGATAAACCTAAATGTACAATTTTTAAATTGTAAGGCGTTCTACTTTGGAATTGTACCACATTTTAAAGTTGCCAAGTTCTCAAGATTTTGAAAATTAAATGACTTACAAAATGTGGTTGAACTCGGGAAACATCGGGAAATTACCTGAAATTTTTGTCACATTCTTGAGAGGTCTCGTTCTTCTTTTAATTTTCTCATCTCCTAAAGTTTTTCTCCTCTTACTAACATAAAGTTTCGGTGCAACGACTCTCTTACAGCCGTCCTTCTAGCGAAAGGAATTCCGTTCAAAAATTTCAAGCAATTTTTTCATAAGGAAATAATAAACGGTGCCCTTGGTTAACTACGTGTGCTGTTACTTTCTCGACTAACGTTTAATATGTATGTAACCCCATAAAGCATAAAACAGTGCTTTGCAAGACACTCATCATGTGCGTTTCTTGAAGACATGCTCATGTCTAATGCAAAAAGTCTTGCGTCAGCTCTTACCACACGCGGATGAAACTGCTGCATTGCCGGACCGGTGTTTTGCTTATTTTGTACAAGTTAAAAGTGGATGGGAAGAGGATTTTAACGGCGTAACGACGGGCAAAAATTTCCCGCTGCTTTCAGGGTGCTCGGTTAATACGGAGACACTCAGATAACGGAGGCATAATTGATTAACTTGTTTTGATATCTATAATGTGCACTGCAGTCTTATTTCAGTTGTTTAATCATTACCCCCTCGTAAATGCACCTGTTACTTGTCCCACTTTAGTAAATCCCAATATTTCTTAATCTGTAAGACTAATCTGTATTTTTAATTTCGCTACATCTAATGGATAATTAATTCATGAGAGGAACTAAAAAATAACTACCTCTGACTGATTAAGATATTAAAACCGTTCCTCTTTTCTATAATATCGAAAAGTGTCGTTAGTTGGGTAATCTTTACTTACTTTAAACGCAAATCCTTTCAGAGATTAAGATTGCTCTTTTTAGTTTAACTTGTATATTTAGAGAAAAGGCCTAACTGTTAATATTTTCATGCACCGCTGACTTAAACATTTTTTGCTAGTATTTCGTAGCTCTCATTTGCATACAATGTTACCAGAAGTACAGGTACACGAAAAACCTAATTCTGACAGTTAGTGAACAAGACTCTTTCTTTGCAAGTTAATTAAGACTTTAGAGATAAGGAAATAAGTTCATCATTTATATAATTGTCAGTAGTGTCGTAGAATTTCAAAATTGCTGCCGAGTTTCCAATGACATCTACTAATTTTCTTTTTCAGCGTGATTTCGAACTCGTATTTCGATCTTTATAATCGATTTCAGAGTCTGAGATAACAATACAATGCCATAAAGAACATCAGATCAGGCTTCGTAACGTTTTTATCGATTCTGGCTGCAGGAGTTCTTCGGAACGTCGTTGGCCATTATTGTCCAGACATGTTTAAAAAAAGTCATCGGACACCGAGGATCCTTTACATCCTTCCGGTATCATTCACAGAAGCAGAATCCACTGTACCATTGATGATCAAAACAATGTTCATGCTTATTTCATGAATCGTTCGTGCACAGTTTATTTGATACGTGGAATCATAATCTTCGAATACTGATTCGCGTGAGAACAGAATTAAGGTTCAACCTTTCTATCATGTCACGCTTTTAGTTTATATTGTTTCTATTTTCTCAGAAATTGCTGCCTGAATTGCTATTACGATATAGTGATACAATTATATAATACACAGAAAACCATTGCTGTGAAATTTCTTCCATCTCATTTTTAACAATGAAAATTTTCATTGTCCGGCCATTTCTTTTTGTGTCTTAAAAATGTTGCAACTCAAAACTATACACCGAATTTTTCCGTACTTTTGAGGATCGGCGTTTTACAGTGTAGTATGATTTAATATTATTTAGGAATGATAGGTTAGATAGAAAATGTGTTGTTAAAAAAGAAAAGAATCGAGTCGACTAACCAGATCATGGATTGGAGTCATCACTTTAATGGTGCGTAGGCTAACTTCTTCGTTATGCGATCGATATCTTCATATTGAATCATTAAGTTGAGTAAGATATTTATTCAATCCTAGCAAGGCATCTTTCATTTTTATATTTTCTGCTTTTACGCAACTCTAAATTGTATTGATTAGAATAAGTAATGTATCATTCAGAAGAATTGATCAAACAATTGACCATGGCTTATTGCGAGAGGATATGAAATATTCAAGTATAGGATGAGCCACTTTGGCACTTATCAAGAGATGCTCAATTTACAAACGAATGAAAAGCCTCCTCCTGGTGAGCAGATGTTGCAACACCCCATTGATCTGAATTATAGGGACTACAGTAGAAGTAGAGTAACAGAGAGTTCATTGTATTTTCAAGCATTCCCAAAGGGTAATGAAATTCCTTCGGAAATTCTTCTCCTGTTTGTGGAAATAAGGATGTTATTTAGAGTGGCAGTTCTATTATCATCAGCTAATTGGTTTTGATGAATAAACTTGAATTGCGATTCAAAGGAACTAGGTTTAAAATAGGTGTGCACTGCGCAGATATATTTTTGCAAGAAGATTTATGTGGTATTTCTATTCCTATTTATATTGATACTCTTGTGCGTATTCTTAATCCTAACTTTATGGATATTTTCGTTCGTCTCGTTTCTATTGTTATTCTTGGCCATATTCCTACTTCTCTTTCTATTCTTAATCCTAATAGTGGCATGTTGCCTTTCCTGTATTTATCCTCTCATTTTTCTTCTATATTTGAAAATCGCAAATTTCGAATTTTCCGGAAATTAAAGTGAAACTTTCAACACGTCGCGTGCTGAGCATCTTCTCTATCTAATCTAGGTGAGATCCGGACTATCTCTCATCGAATCAAGCCTGGTGTCACTCGATCATTCTCGTAAGTAGCACTACTCCCTCTTAGCTCTTACTTTAAACAAGGAGCTAGTTAACTAGAGCTCTCTACGATTATACGTACACACGAGTGCACGTATAAGTGGGTACGTTTTTCAGGGTGCTTTGAAGACTGAAGATTCTTAAGCGAATTCTCGCTTTTCCGCAAGTGGAAACCGAATGCGACCGAGGATAGCCGAGTAGAGCTGGTGAACGACCGCGCGAGAAGCGGTATTCGCGGCATTCCAGGGAATGATGATGATGACCATGCTGATGACCGAGCTTCCCTTTATCATCACTAATCCAGATAATCGGAATACACGGATTTGGTCCAGTCGATTATCGAAGTCTATTTCGATTTTCTTCGCTTTCGCTTCGCTTGTCATAGAAAGTCTCAGAAAACCAAGAACAGATTTCTTCATCATTATTAGCAACCCTACAATAAAAAATTCTTTTTCTGAACTTTTTATTGTGATCTTTTTCTAATTTGCTTCGCTTATCAGTGAAGTAGTTTTAGAGAAGAAAAACATCTTCCCAGGGTTTACAATCTTAGAAATTCTGAAGAAAACACTTTCATCCTTTTTTTATTCAAAAGAGAAAAAATATGTTACATTTGTTTCAGAACAGATTTCTCTCCTGATAATATTGATCAGGTTTCGGAATTGAAAAGTCTGGTTATAAATATTGTAATCAAACTGGCTCGATGATTACAACAGGAACATGATCATAGACTTTACAATAGGAATATCTCTTCGAAGATGAGGCTTTCCAAACCAAAAGGATGCTGTCAAAACTGGGACGTCTCAAAGGAAAATTGATACCAATTGTTTCCCTTAAAAATTCGATTAGTATCGGATTGAAAGTGTAATACGGCAAGCCGGCCGGCTGCAATTGACAGATGCTGAGGATCCCACCCTACCATAATCCTCAGCTGTCCGAGCTACAAGTGGAGCAAAGAGAAAAGTTGCTGTTACACATTTTGCTCGAGCAGAGAACTAAATTGCTTTAATGGTGATTATTTAGCAATTGTAAGAACGACTCGATTCGATCCTCCTCAGTATCATCAATATAAATACGTCTGCTTCCTGAGAATTGATAATAATTTCGCCTGGATCTAAAATTCATTAATCTACTTTTCATTCATTCCTTCACTCATTCATGTTGGAAAAAGGTTCTCATTCAGTCTATAATGACTCAGATTGATGCTTTTCCCGACTCCCTCTGGGAATTACGATCAGTTTCCTCGGGGCGGTTTCATTTTTAGCAGCTCTTCGCAACTATTTCTCGCGACTTTATCGCGGAAGTTAGAACTCCTCTGTGTCGCTTAGCGACCATACCGAGATTCCATAAATATCCGTGGCGTCTCGCACTGGACATCCGCTGGACGCTAAACCAGGTAGTGAATTTCCGAGCTTGCACAATTGATGTAATAATGGACGAATTATTAAAATGAGGAGCTAGCAGAAAAATTATTGCTTCATAGCACGGAAAGAAGAGTGAGTATATATTCAATTGTTTCGTTAAAAAATTTAGAATATTGTTTTAAATTTAATAATGGAGGCATTTATTGATTATCTGAGGGACATATGAGGAAGGAGGCGATATAATATATAAGAAATAATAATAAGCCATAATTTGTTAAATTTTGACGTATAGTTTGTTAATATTCATATGATAAGTAATTATTACCATTATATGTCGTGAAACCTCATCCATGGTTCGCTTAGTGAAGTGCAAACACCCTAATGCATGTTATTTCTGAACAGAATATTTGAATTTCTAAGAATAAAATTTAAATCAGAACATAAGTTTTCTCTATAGAAAATAACTCAATGTAGAAGCAAACAGTTATATTCCCAAAATAAAATACTTAATTCACAGAAAAATTATTCTTTACAGAATCACTTTACTCAGAACAGTGTTGAAAACAATATTCTAATTAAATCATTCCCTTCAAGACAGAATATTTTGGCACTGGACAATTTAATTATTCCAAATAAAGAAAATAATTTAGTTAAGAACAGAACATTTTGCTGGCATAGAATAATTTAATTTTCTAAATAAATTGCAATAGTTCACACATTTATGCTTCAGAACTTATAGAAGAGAATAGGAAGAATAAAAACGTTTTAAGAGTTATTCAGAAATAAGCAATTTAAGATTATGCGGTGAATAAGCAGAGAAATGAGAAAACTGCGAGAGGATTTGAGATTGCGTGCAGCATGAGTTGCTACAATGTTTATAATTTTTGTGATCGATGATTGGCTGTCCTCTTGATAGGAAGGCAGTCCGCCGATCCTTTTAAGTGCAGTCTAATTATCATTAGCAGTTGATTGGATAAGCGCACGCGATATGGTTATTGGCGCCATGATCGTATTGCGGATAGAAGTGGGTGCTCTCTAGACAAACTGGGTATGGCTGTCTCAGACGCATCGGTATGTCCGTGCCCGAGGCATGTTGGCATCGTCGGCTCAGCTATTCTGAATGGTCCGCACAGCAATAAAATATCTTGTTGTGCGAGACCCACTAGTGGAACATGCGGCAAATGTATCAAATGGTAGTAAATAACTCTTGTTTAACTCCACATAGTAGATCCCATCTGAATTGGTTTATCTCAAACTCACTTATAAAGTGAGATTATGAGATTATTGGCTCAAAAAGCCAGATAGATTCCAATATATATTTTTATTTTACTTTTGGCAAATTTCTGCATCATTATGGAACTTTTTACCTTTTTTTTACAACTCAAAAGCTTCAAATATATTTTTCTTTTGCTTCTTTCTATTGAAAGTTATAGCTAAAATCGCCATCCAAAGTTGAGAAAACATGCGACTTGACTAAAAAAAGAGGACGAATATTTATTTTCTCTTAACCAAATTGTTATGGAGCCATTTAAAAAATACGTGATACATTTTTCAGGAATTTCTGACACCTCCCCACCCCTACGTGACGCTTTTTCCAGATGAAAGCGATTGATATTTATTTTCTAACCTACTTTTGACAATTTACAAAATGTAATACTTTTCTACATATATGGTCTTCCAAAAGTGGTGTACGACCTTAGTATCGTTCTGCGACCACCGGCAGCACTATTCCCCAAATTATACCTTTTCTCACGTATATTTTATACCGAAACTTATTTGTCAGAAAAACAATTTGCCCTAATTTATATTTTTCCGAAAGCTGTGTCTAGCGGTCCCGAAAAATGGGGGAAGATGGAAAAGGGGATGGACTAGTCATCCCGAAAATTCGGAACAACTAGCTAGGCTTTTATGAAAAATATTGGACTAGTCATCCCCAATTTCGGGGCGATGAGACACTTCCTTTTTTTGAATTGCAGTTTAACATCATCTTTATTTTTCCGAATTTCCGTTTTCCCTAAGTTTTATTAATCCGAATTACCATAGGGCATAATTTTTATTCTTCTGAATTGATATTTATCATAGTTTTTATTTTAACGAAATACTATTTGTGTTAATTTATATTCTTTCCTAATTATCATTTTCCTAATTTCTATTTTTTAGCATTACCATTTGGTATCATTTTAATTTTTAGGAATTATAATTTGCCCTAATTTTTATTTTTCCGAATTGCCATTTGTGATAATTCTAATTTTTCCGAATCGTCATGTAACAGATACTTAATTTTATATGGAAATCACCGAATAAAAAAAATGGCGCTAAATTCAGTAAATTATAATAAATAAATAGCAATTCAGTAGGATAAGAATCAAGTCAAAGAGGACAACCGCCCTCAAGGAGGGTTTCGTAGCTTACAGGATTCGAGAGTCGATATTGATAAGAGGATCTTTGTACAGATTTTCATGAAAATCTCAGCAGGAAAAAATTCTAAAAATATGAGACAACATGCATGTTGCAGTTAAAGGTTTTGCCAATACTGAAACAGAGTTTCAAAATTTTCAGATGATTATCGATTATTTCGTGGCGGTTGAAAGGTGAAAAACCACAATAATCATATGATCAGTTCAGAATACTCATCTTTTAATCGTTGTAAGTCACTCAAAATAAATTATGAAAATTCTGAAAAAATTATATTGGGTTGAACTTGAATGTTTAAAAAATTATTTTCTTCTTGGAAAAATACAAAAGGTTTTATGATAATCCAGGCAACCGGATCCCTTTATTTTTGCATCAGGGCTTAGGTCCTGTGTAACTGTGTGAGTTTGAGAGAAGGTCGTGTTGCACGTGTAGCAGTAGCGCCAGAAAGGTCCCATACTGAGAGTGCAGTTACCCCGATTATCATAATGTTTTTGTATTTTTCCAAGAAGAAAATAATTTTTTAAACATGCAAGTGCAACTTTTTGCTCTTTGACAATACATAAAACATTGTCAGAAGCCAAAAATGTGTAATTTGCTTCACGAATCATCCTTGTACGTTCCTTAGTTTCGGATATGACACATCCCTACTATTTTATCAAAAACTTACTAACAAATTATTATTTTTGGTTCTAAATTACACCACTGTGCACAAAAAGGTTCAACGCAACCCATACATTTTCTGCATAATTTTCATAATTTATTTTCAGTGACTTGCAGCCATTCAAAGTTAATTATTCTAAAAAGATAATATGATTATTGTGCTTTTGCACCTTTGACTCGCCAGGAAATAATCGGTAATAATCTACAAATTTTGAAACTCTGTATCAGTATTGGAAAAACCTTCACCTGCAACATGCATGTTGTCTCGTATTTTTAGAATTTTGGACATATAGTAGTACTATAATAGTACAAAGTACTGGCGCACTATCGCTCAGCTGTTTGGGCAAAAATCGTATTTGAAAAATTCCAGACTCATTATGTACTTTCGTTTTTTAATGGTAGTTGTGCCGCTGCCGGTACCTAGTTGGCAATTCGATTCCTGTATCAATTTAAACATTCTTTTCTAATCATTCTTTTTTTACTAACTAAACCTTGAAAAACATAATTGATTAATTTTTAGTTGCAATAACATTTTTTTAAATAAAAAAAAAACGTTTTCCAGCCTAATCGGACATTAATAAGAAAATAATTCAGACGCTTTGTTGATTGAATTGTAATTTATTTTTATCATAAAAATAAGATTATTCAATAAAGTTAGCTGCAAATAAATTTGTAAAAATGAATAAAGTTTAAAAAGAGAAATGAAAACAATTAAATAAAGGAGCGCAGACTTATTTTTATTTTAGAAATACTTGAATTTCATACAATAATCTCCATACAATTTTTTTCCTTTTGTTACATTTAATTTCTCATCAAATGATTTTCGTCGTTTTTATCATAATGATTTTCCTCATTAATGTCTAATTAGAATGGAAAATTATTTTGAAAATCAAGTCAAAAAATGTTAATGACACTAAAAATTAATAATTTTTGGTTTTCAACACGAAGTAGCTGCGTATAGTAAACTGAAAAAGATGGTTATTTAGGCCAACCTAATAAAATAGCAGTACCATATCTTATTCACTAGATAGTTGACCCAACTATCGCATTTATTATGCAAATATGTGTTATAGGTATGTGTATTGATAATTTTGAGGAAAGTTTTTTTGAAATTTAAACTCTCTAGTAGAGAGGGAGATTGTTTGATGTTTGGAGTTGAAGTTAGGCGTCAAGTAGTCAATCATTTTATATCCCTCTGATATAGTTGCTGATAGCTTATATATGCTCATAGCTTTGCAATGATAAATTGATCAAAGGCTCGTCTTATTAGCCTGACTCACTTACATTATCGATACTTATAATTGTACATGATTTAACATTTATTTTTCAAATCTTTGACGTTTATCTCATATTTTATGCACTCACAGACAAAAATTGTTCATACAACAAAATTCTTTGGTTTATCCAAAAAAGTGTAATTATGGGTACAAATTTTGTGTTAAGTACATAGATCATACTTATTGTTTTGCAACACCTCCATGGAAAAGCCTCTTTCGCGCGCTCACCCTTCGGATCGTCTTCGGTTCCCTACGATTCACCTTCGGGTTCGTGCTCCGCCTTACCATTCAGGCGGGCATTTCCATCTTCGCGCACTTGTATCGAAAAATACTATTTTATATTTTTAAATATTGATTGAATCCAACAAATTCTTCATATGTTGTTAAATCAACAAACTTCTACTAACAACAAATTTTGTTATCTTAGCCAAAATATTTCATTCTTCTTGTGATTCAGTATTTGATATATCACCCAATCAGCTCATAAACTACTAGGCTATACGATTTGGATAGTATCGGGATGGCACTGAAGACATGATGACGTATTTATACAAGATCAATAACACTGCGTCTAATAATAAGAATACGAGGAACACGTGCATGACGAATACGTTACACGCGAACCACGTGCCACGATTTACGCGTAAGCAATTCATACAAGTCTTGCATAACTTATCGCGAAAGGTCAGTGCTCACAAATGCACTATAATAACAATAGAAGTAAGTTTGGCCAAAATTGTATACATAACTTTGTAATTGACCAACAAATAGTTAAGCAGTACATTCTAAAAGCAGATTAAAGTGTGCACATTATAAAAGGGTAAAGTAACTTTATCATGTTTTAAAGTTACCTGAATATAAACTATCTAATCAAATGCACAATTATAGATGGGATCAGAAATGGTATTGGATGATCATCACGATTCGATTTTCAATTAGCATCACAAAAATCTTCACTCTTCAGTTTCCGCGAATTTGAATTTCCTATGTCCCTCCATGTTTAGCTCGAATCTGATTGAAATAGACCTTTCAATTCATTCAGGTCATTGATGTTCCTTTTCAATAACAGCAGTTGGTTCAAAAATGCTACCGCGTGTCAGAAAAAGCAGATTTGAAATTGCGGTTTCATCCCCGCAATGAAAGAGAATAGAGAAAAAAAAGAAATAAAGAAATCGGCCTACGGAGATATATATGACTGAGTCATTGAATAAGATACTCGGTTTCTGTGTGGGTATGTCTGTAAAGATAAAACGGGCAAATTATAAATCTGCTGAGAATGAAAAAAGCGAAACTCTCGAATGCAGAACACAGCATCGATGTGGTTAGTGGCAACGACCTGACAATTTTACACTCATGCAAGCCATCAAGATGCTAACGCGGATTCTTTTCAGATGTCTGATGCAGGATCTGAAAAACGGGCCTACAAAAACAGAATTTATGAGTCGAAAATTATTTTTAACAAGAAATTTGTGTTTGTTTTAGATCCATGTGCATTCAAAAAGTCTGTTACGTACACTAAACTATTATGTTTATATGTATAATTTTCTTTCAAATTTCTGTAATAAATGGTATTATGGTACACATACAGTTCACCAAAATTAATTTCACTTTTCTCAACTATGACAGACAATGTCTTATTTTCTGCCAGTTGGTTGATGATAATAATCCTGTAAGATTATTGCAAAAAGAAACAGTTTCTTGGACTGTTTGCTGTCACTTTGTGCTTCTTGTATTTGTGTCATGAAATATGGTAACTAGCGAGTCATCACGGAGAAGATGCACAATGTCTCGTAGGAGGTTATGCGATGCTAGATATAAGATTGTGTCTCTTTGATGAGTCTACATACACTTTCATAACATTTGCACTGCTTAACTGATTAGCAGGAAACAATCGAACTTCGCGAAAGCCTCATTTTTTGTAATTGAAAATCAGATATTTTCTTCTTAAACTTATATTTTTCGGGTTTACCTTTGTACTTTGCTATTGCTCTTAAACTATTTGAATGTGCATTGCAAATGAATTGCATTCTCATTGGAGATAAATTAAGAATTACATTGAAAGTTCAATGATATCATAATAAATAGTCAATAACCTCTCATTTATTGATGACTCACGATTTAAGAACGACTATAAATATAGGTGGCTTATGCCCTTTCTCAATGTAGCGATTCATTGTTATCACAGTTTATTGTGTCGATAGTGCTTTAAAACTATAATCATTTCCTCAATTTAAATTCAGAAAAATTGATTTGTGTGACTGATTGTCTGTTTTGTATTTAGTTCTTGTGAGTGAAATGTAGACTCCAGCTAAAAAGTTGCGATTAATAGTTATTTATTATGTAAGAGTAACCTGTTAGTTATTATTCATTTTTAATATATATCACAGACATATGAAGAGTTCATGATAATTTTAGATGCAATGGACAATTCTATGAAACATAATCCTTTTTTTACTTAACACAAAAGCTTAGTTCTACATGGGGAAAAAATTAAATATTTTTTACTTATTCGCAACATAATTTATCAACTCGTAGAAAGCAAGTAATGAAAGTTTATTGACACCCGCATTTAAATTAAAATTTTTTTATCTGCGTGCCACTTTTTCACCACGGTTTCGTAAGATTCTTGGGTATAAATATGGAAGCGAAATGGAAAAAAGACACAAATTAGTCGAACATGGATCACTTAACAGTGTTTGTGCTTCTGGCTCTATTTGAAATTTCCTCAGGTAAGTAATGATCTTTTTACAGTTTGTGTGCTTGCACATTTAAAATCACTTGTTTAATTTAATTCTAATAAATAAATTAATTTAAAAATAACACAATTTTCTATTTGAATTATTTTATATTCATATAAATATAATTTTCCTTTAATTAATGTAAACATTTTTTTTTAAATTGCACAGCTAACATCTAATCAATTTACTTGTAGGTATCACGGGAGGGTACAGAGCAAGAAACGGAAAATTTCCGTATCAAGTATCTCTTCAGACTGATTCTAGTGAATTTGGTAATTTTTGTAGCGGATCCATTCTAAATGAAAGCTGGATTCTAACAGCAGCCTCTTGTATTTTGTACGTATATCATAAATAAATGTCACCAGCATCAGAATAATATTATTGATTAAATTTTTAGACCAGACCCATCTTATTACTATGTTGTGGCTGGAACCCAAGATTGGACAGATTTAGGAAAACAGGCCACAAAGCACCGAATTAATGTAGCGTTTATTCATCCCGACAATGCAAATGATAGATCTATAGACATAGCTCTAATCCAATTAGAAAATCCAATCCAATTTTCCAAAAATGTAAAAAGCATCAAACTTCCTGACTCTGACATTGAAAAACCTGGTTTGCCTGTCGTTGTTTCCGGTTGGGGAGAAAATAATAAAGCAAGTAGTTTAATTACCTTAATGCAGAATTAGTCTTGGATAGATCCTTTCTTTATGTTATATTGAATTAATTTTTATCAACTCATATTTTTTTATAGATAACCGGTGAACAGAATAAAAAACTACAGTATTTTAATGCTAACGTTTTGGATCGAAAATCCTGCAGAGAAAACTATCTCGGGTCATTGGATTCGTATATTTGTACTATATCCAGAAAAGGGCAAGGTGTATGTTTCGTAAGTTGATGTTGAAATTATTATTTAACTCCCGGAAAATTATTATTTTTTTCTTCATTTTACATCTTCAGAAAGTTAAGCTAAAAAAAGTGACTTCAAAATATTTTTATGTGCATTCAGAGAGATGCTGGAAGTCCTATTGTTGCTGGTGATGTTCAGATTGGAATGGCTTCAAATCGGATATCCTGTGGAAATGGAAATCCTGATAAAAACATTCGTATCTGGGCTTTCGTTGATTGGATCAAAAGCTACGTCAATGAATGAATGGATGAAATATAAAAATGATATAATTCCGAAAATAGTGTTTGTAGACTCTATTATCTAATCGTACGGATGTACTTTAACTTCGAATTGAACATTAAAAATAACTTTCCAAGAAGAATGTACAAATTGTTTTTCCACTGGTATTGCAAAAACTATAAAACTTAATATAATTTTTTCAAGGAAAGATTGCATGAAGAATAATGAACAGCATAATTTACAAGCATAAGTTGCATTTCACGGAGTAACTTAAGTGCCCAACTTCTAACGCGATTGCGTTGTTCGTCCTCGATATTTCAGGCGCTGGCATTCGTGAATTTCGCATGGAATTCGCAGCCATCAACGTCCAGCGATAACCTCCTTTGTTTCCCTATCTTATCATCATTTTCTCATTTATTTTTTCTCCAAGAACTGTGTATCCAAACGTATATTATCATCGAGCGATGAATAAGAAAACTATTTTCGATTCTATCGTTTCCTATCGGCTATCGAAGCACTACTGAATCTCAAAAGTCCATGAGATTGCCAACTACTTGCATCGCGCTTTGGATAAGTATGTATGCGTAGTGCGGAAGGAATGCGCGATATACGAGCTGTGAGAGTACAGTGCGCTTACACATGCATACTTGCATACTAAAACACTGACAAAAATGCATATGAACATTTAACATGCGAATCTAAATTTGGACGAGGTACCTCTTATAAACAACGCTAGCAGTTTTTATGGCAGCTTCTCCTTCTCCAGGGACAAGAACTTGCCTCAACATTACTAAGCGTATGTTCCCGTGTGGAAAAAAGTCATGGCAGTCTGGTGTCAGGTCTGGCTTCATCTAGACTGTCTAGTCTGGAAGATCGAATCTGGCCCAGGACTGGTGCTAGTCTTGCCCAGGTCGACTTTATGTATATCGTCTAGTTTGGAAGGTCTGGTCTGGCCCAGGACTGGCGCTGATCAGCGAACCAAGAATACAAATTCTATGTTCTGTCTGGAAGGTCTGGTCGGGCCCAGGACTGGCGCTGATCAACTGAATACACTTAATAGTGAAACATGATTTTTTTCCAAGTCATTTAACAGGGGTTACCACAAATCCCTGTAAAATTACTAGATATTTGATCTGCAGTTTGATATGATAAATAATCACTAGAATCCAAAGAGTTGATGACTTCTATAATCTACCTGCATAGAATATTACAATTATAAATAAAAAAACGCCTTACTTCTCTTACGGCTTAATTGCATTACACTTTAAGTTAAGCTTATTCTTTTGTTAACATTTAACATTTATAGTTTCCAAGATTTAAAAAATTATTCAATATTCTAGTTTGCAATTATTTAAAAAAATTAATATAATACCTTTTATAGGCTTAAAAATTAGAACTTTTGAATGTTATAAAATATTTAATTTAAAAAAGTTTTAATTATAAATGGGAAAATTTGCAAAGGCGTATACTCTCCAAATCTGAATTTGGCTGATTTAGCCAGGTATAAGTATACCAATGCGAATCATCGAAGATTCACTGGTTTAGTCAGCGAAATATTAAATATTCTAATTCAAAAGGCGAAAGTCTTGCTGCTTTAATCAGTGACCTTTACGTTTTTGCGCATGTGTAGACTGATATTTTGCTGAATATTCAGCAGAATTCGTTGTTTCGCCGTGACAATTTTTTTCAGTAGCAAACACAGCGAAATTTGTGCTGATTCAGATGTAGATAGAAACAATCCAAATTATTCTAAATTAATTATTGAGTTGAAGTTTCAGAGTCTAGTATGACGAATTTTATGCCTTTTTTTAAATTACACTAATCATAAGAAGTGGTTTCCAAAAACATTACCTACATCTGTTTAAGGATGTAGGCAATAAAAAAGCACTTGTAGCAAACTAGGTATTTTATCGAAAAATGTTCACTTCCTTACGAAACTAAACAAGTGTAACATGTTTGGCCTTTGGCTATCGATAGATATCGTCCCAAAGATTTTGAAAAAAATTGTAAATACATTTTTTGACTTGCGGAAGACGATCGAAATTGGAGAAAACCGATCGCAAAACTACGCTCCTGAACCTAGACATTATGTTTTCGTTCTCTTCCCCAAGACGAGAATTTATTTTAAATTTTTTGCTGGCTCTATGGGACAATAGCGTTCGATAGCCGAAGGCTGAAAGATACTTTTTTGGGTTTATTCAAAAATGTTACTTACAGGTTCGAAAGCGGAGTTTCGCGGGTGGTTTTCTCCAAATTTCGTCTTCTTCCGCAAGCCGACAATTTATTTTATAATTTTTGTTTGAATTTTTGAGGCAATAGCTTTTAAGAGCTTTTGGATCTTTTAAGAATTCACGAAAAAATCCGGGAAATTCTTCGTCATGAATTTAAATTAGAAATGTTCATTTTATGCGTAAAATTATTATTATCCAATAAAAACTTTTACACCTTTTGCAATTTATCCTTTTTGAAAAGAAGGCGCGAATTACGGGTAATGAACATCGTTTTATCTGAGGCATGCGCAGAGACGCAAGACTTCGACTTCGAAAGTCTACTACCTAATGCCAGCATAAAAGTCAAACTCGGAGAAATTTATTGTGCTGTTTTTCTGGTATTTTTTTCGATAAGTTTGTCATTTAGAAACACGGTATTTGGGGAAATAATGTTTAATTTTAATATTGAATTTTTGATTGTATTCTGATTCTGATTCTGAGTTAGTAAAAAAAAAGGTTTAGATGAACGTCAGAGTATTTACTGGTGTTTTTTTTTTGACACATTTTCTATGTTTTGTTTTGATTCATCATCAATTTGAAGAACGGATATTTCATATTACAATCTTTGTTTACATGTCGAATGATACTAGGTTGAAATAATGTTTACCAGTCTTTCAGACATATTGCGGAAAAAGTCTAAATAAAAAAATTTCTTAACTTTTGAATAACTTCCGTCTTTTAATTTTCTTATACTTACTTTATAGAGTAATTTTCACAGAATATAATCGACTTATTGATAAAACTATACTGATTTTTCTTTCGATTCTGCCAAGGTCTGAACACAGAACAAATAACTCGTAATAATTTTAAATGGTAAATACCTTTATAAATAAAAGTAATAATAATAATAATGATGTTTGGAATTTTTATTTCAAGCAATTTTATTTAACACAGATCTTAAGCCGGTGTTCTTGGTAAAATCATACATTAATTTTGTAAATTTTTCTAGTATCTTGTAGTACTTTTTAAACTAATAATGAGGTGTGACATTTATTAAGGCACATAGATATTGTCAGAGCAAGCCGGGTAAAATGTTACTTCCAATCCGGGAAATCCGGGAATTTGAAAACAAAATTTCGCTCGACACCCTGAGATCATCTAGTACGACCCCATATCCGACTAGAACCGATTAAAACGCTGCTTAACTTCGCTAATAGAACTAGAAGCCCTTAAACATTTCCGTATGCCCCAGCGGATACATGAAGCCTTCACTTTGTAATTGTAATTCTTAAAATATTTAAATTGGTAATTTTCACCATTTCAATTGATACGATTAAAAAACTTAAATTTGAAATCATTACATTTTTAAGAGTTGCATCTTCAAATTTTGTAAACTTAAACATTTAATAATTAAAAATTCTTTTATTGTAATATTTTCTGAAACCAACAAAAGGTTTAATTGTGAAAGACATTGAGTTTAGAATTGTTCCTTTTTAAAGGCTTTGAATGTAAAATTTGTTCTTCTTTATATTTTCGACGATTCTCTGCTGACCAATTTTTTAAACTTAAACATTTAATAATTAAAAATTCTTTTATGGTAATATTTTCTGAAACCAACAAAAGGTTTAATTGTGAAAGACATTCAGTTTAGAATTGTTGCTTCTTAAAGGCTCTGAATGTAAAATTATTTCTTCTTTATGTTTTCGACGATTCTCTGCTGACCTACAAAATCAACTTCCTTTTAGGATAAAAGTTGTGGTGGAACAACTTACGTTCTGTTACGACGCATGATTCTACAATTTGTTATCTAAAATAATTATTCATTCATTATACAATATTTCACTTATTATGTCCAGTTTCTCGGAACCTTCAAATTTTAAGCCTCATTTAAATTTTGTAAAGTCATATTCTTTGAAACAGATGCTAGTTTATGGTAAGAAATTATTGAAGATTGACGAGTCCTTTTGATCTCTTTAAAGGTTACGACGGAATCTAGGCAACTCAGAAACCATAGAAAACGCTAATAGTGTTAGAAATGTGTCCTAAGTCGATCAGACAAATGCATATATATAGATAATAAAATAAGTATGTTGGCCCGACATGTCACAGTACTGGTTCACTTTTTTTTAGTATGTAGAAAAATGATCCCTAAAACCTAACGCAAATGAAAATGGTGTCACGTAATAATTACCTACATACATATGGCACCGAGCCACATTTTTTTACAAGAGTTCCTCCACTTATTACCCGAGGCTATAAAACCGGTCACCTCATTCCTTAACAGTCTCAATACCTTTCTTCCTTAGTTCAAGATCTTGAGACAAAAAATGAACTGGATTGTCAACCCCATCTTTTCACATTTTGTGCTTCTATTCCTATTTATATTTTTCTATTCACAATAAATGTATAATCCTTACTGTTATTTTATTGTTTTAGCAGAAGAATAGAATTGCGGAGGGTCTTTGTGATCGAACTTCACTCAGTAAGTTTGATACAATTGATAATATATTTTTAGATTGCGAGTTATTAATGTTATTGATTTAATAGTAGCGGAAAAATTAGTGCTGAGTAACCACTCAAAAAATTTCATAGCTATTCAAAAAATTAACGAACCGATACAATTTAATAATCCCACGGTGTGGCTATATAAAGTACTCGCATATAAAAACAGTTGGTATTATTAACACGTTTTTTTGCTATACCTGTAATATTCACACTTCTTCTTTTTGTTGACTCGACGGTTTTTTCAGTGTGGGCTGTCACATTAATTCACGACTTCTAGTATTACGTGCAAAAAGTGGGAGTTCATCGCTCTATTATTGCTGAGAGGATAATATATATAGACACCCGCAGTCACTAAACACAGTTATTCATCATAATTCTACTTCATTTCAGAAACTGGAAATTACACTGAAATAATAAATACATGTAGATTCAGTCAAGGTATAAAATTTTAAAAGAAATATTTTAACTCATCCTTCAGTTTGAGATAAAATTAATTTAAAAAGTGTAAACTTTCGAAAAGGTCACCCAAGAATATTAACTTTATACTTGGCCTAGGGGTTATTTTTTTATCTCATTTGAATGTCCTAAAAGCATTTTTAGCCCAAATAAATAGAAATGCAGTTATTAACATTTCTTGAAAAACAAGTTTTCAACAAAAAATCTCAAAAATATTGATCTGAGATAAAAATGTGGAACATGAAAGTTATAGATCTCATCGAAATTTTTTTTCAGTTCATTACGTTCAGTTTTTTTCAGTATATTTTTTAGTTCAGATTTCCCTTTAAAAATGTATTCAATTCTGTAAAATATATATTTATTTTCTAAAATAGGCCTATAAAAGGTCCTAGTTTTAGGGTCATAATAAAGCACCTTAGAAAGGTGGAAGGAGTTAGTTTATCGTAGAACGTACCTGATTTAAAAGGCCGAATATTAGGCCGAGTGGGTTTCTTTTAGCCAATGGCAAAGGGGTTGGTCTAGAGTAGGGGGAGGCGTGGGCCATATCCTCCAAAAATGTAAATACAAAAAATATGTGTTTCGATGAGACCTGCGACTTTTATTCAAAATATTCTGCGAGGTTTAAAAAAAAAACATTTTTTTTTGTTAACGAAAATTGTTAATAACTTAACTTCTATTAACCTGCACCAAAAATCCTTTTTGGTCTTTTAACTGGGATACAAAAGGAACCCCTAGGCCAAGTATCAAGTCAATATTCCTGGGTGAACTGTTCGGAAGTATACCCTTTAAAAAATATATTTATGAATTAACTTTATACCCGAAATTGAAGATTTTAAGAAATCTAACTTCTTTCAGTTTTTGTTGTTGTAAATTTGTGTGAATAAGTAATGCAGTTTTTTCGATTTTTCCACGTTTGGATTGATTGGTATGTCATTATTTTCAATTAAATGAGAGCGAAAGGATGTATTTGTGTGATTTAACGGATCGTTGACTTGCAATTACACGGTAGACGGCTTAGCGTAAATAGATGTATTTCAGTATTCACGAGAAAAGAGTACCCTCTAGTTTGAGTTCACGTTATGTACACACTACACAACATTTGCTGTCTTACTGTCTAGCTTCTCTCATTGGAGGTGAAAGGCTGCGAGCAATCTGAGTCATTTTTTAGAGGCGATGTTCGCACAGTTATGTTATGAGTCACCTTTTTTGAACTTCAACCGAGATGAAGCCTATGAAAGTCGAAGGTCTTCTTGTTCTATAGCTATATGATGGTCGAACTGTGAAAATGATTGGCTCAACCTAGAGTCTAGAGTACATACGTATGAACAAACGTCTGGTCAGTTTATTAGATCCTTTCAGGTTTTTTCAGAGATGGAAACTTTTAGCACCGAATCGTTTACGTTTGTAATATAAAATTTGTCTTGGAACTGAAGGGCTCGTTCTACAGTTTAAATTTTCGTGATTAATGTTGTAAAGATTTTAGAAATATCAGATTTAAATATTTGAAATTTACAGTACCGTCCGGAGTATGAGAGGACACCTAAAAACTAGCGACTAAAAAAACATGTACACACTTCTGGCAGGCCTGATTTTTTATTTTTGCCAATTTTCAGAATTCAACTTCAACTTCTAGAGTTTGCTAGGAGTTGAAGTTGAATCTTGAGAATTGGCAAAAATAAAAACTTAGGCCGATCTATATCATTGACTGAGTTACTATTTATCAAAAATACGTCAAATAAGGCTCACTTGATGCGATATGTTTGTTAATCTCTAGTTTTTTAGGTGTCCTCGTACTCGTGGACGGTCGTATGAAGGCATTGTCATTAGAAATCACAACATTTGAAAGAAAGTGCAATTTGAAAAAAAGAAAATCTATTGTTTGTAATTGTTCCGAATAAAAGTGTTCCATATATTTTTAAGGCAATTATATGTTAATGCATTCTAATCTTAAAGCCTTAAGTTTTTGAGGAAGCCAAAGTTATTTATTTTTTTTTTTGTTGGAAAAGGTGTTCCAACTTTAAAACAATGAAAGTTTAGAGAAGCATTTACAATTTTGACTCATTTCGCGATTCAAAGGATTTAAAATTCAAAATTCTCTTCATTTTGGAAACATTCAGTATTACTTTTAATCTTAAATTCAAAAATAAAGCAAAGATCATAAAAATGTCGATGCTTCTAATGAGAAAATAATTAAAAAATGTAAAGTTTGAAAACATTAAAAATGTAATTTATTGGAGTACTTAATCCAAGAGTTGAAATTTGAAAGTATTCCATTTGAGAGACTAAGGTTCATTCTTCCATTTTGAAAGCTTTCTAAGTTTAGAAGCGAGCCTAATTTGGAAGCCTTTAGACTAAAAAAGAAACCCGAATTTGGAACCATTCCAAATTTGAAAATATTTTGAATTTTATAACACTTGCATTAAACCCCCCAAAAACTGATATCTGTACGCTTAAAAACTTAAATCATTTTATTCGAAAGTCTTCTATTTTTAAACCAAAGAAATTTATGAAAATGAAAGCACACTATTTCCAAAAATAAAAATCCAGAAAATTATGAAACCTAATAATTTGAATTTGTGTGTCCTGCTCAAGCTTCATAATTTGAATTTGAAAGTTAGCTTTGAAAGGTTCTATTTAAAGCAGTTCGCTGAAAATTATATAATTAAGTTTCACAGATTTCACGACAAAAAATTCCATAGAAACTATGTGAAGTGCTTTCCATGGAATTGGGGTTCGTTCAAGAATGATCTTTTCACGCTTAGATCTCTCTTTTTGAATTAAAAGCACGTTTTATGATGCAAGAGGAGGAGGTAGAAATTAGAATTACGAAAACGCGTCTCTTCTATATTTAAAAAATAAGTACTTCTTTGAAGCTCTGGCGTGGATCTTGGGGCAGAAATAGAAGCTCCGGAAGAATACTGTGTCACCGAGTCACTTTCTCTATTCATAGTACCTACTTCTGTGTAAACTCCAGCTCAGTGAAATAACACCAACCAAAGTGTCGCTAAATCTTACCAATTTCATAATCGCTATTGAAACGCTGTACTTCACTCCTTCATGATCACTTGTCCATCGGCGGTCAAATTTTTTTTTATTGAAACAACCAATCGCTGGAAAATTATCAATGTTACTAAAGTTATATTCTATAACTCATCTAAACTTGTTCAGATTATTTTTCAGTTGAAACAATTAAAAACATTTAAATTTGCAAGCAGGCGAATATTAAGGCTATCAAATTCGTAAAATATAAATTTGAAAACTTTGAAAAAAATAAAAATGAATATAAGAAAAATAAACTTCTCTTAATGAAATATTTCCTAATGGAAGAAACTTCTTTAAACGACTAGTACACCATACACAAGCATTATAATTAAATTATCTCAGTATTTAAGGTGACCCAGACTCACTGAAAAAAACACAATGTCGCAATAATTATCGAGTCATGTGTTGTATCGCGCGGTGCAGGGACTTTTTAGAGCTCTATATATTATCATCAATGTTATGGCATGTAATCAAATATTCAGAAAATAAGAAAGAAAGTCCTTATCTTATCAAAACAGCTGGCTGCGGTGGAAGCCAGCGAGGGCCATTAAACCGGAAATGAGTGGTCGTCTTCCGTTTTTCGGCCGATAATTGCTCGTCGATAAAATTTTTGAAGGTAAATAATGAATATAAAATGAAAGTATATCTCAGAGTCCTATAGACTTTGCGACCATCAGCTACGAATTCAAACAATAAACAGAGCCACACCCACGCGGATACCAGTTTGCTCTCGTATAAGTAAAAGTCAATATATCTATGTGTGTGAATATTTGAATGTGTTGTACATACATACATATATTTATATTATAATGCACTGGACGAAAAGAGTAGCAAGAGCTTCTGGAAACGTGTTGCCAATTTTATATTTTATGGATACTTATTATTACTAGAGTGTTTCTATTGTCCCGACCGCGCGGCTCGATTTTTCTTATTCTGTTGATATCTTGAGAGAGTAGGACTTGCTGTTGAGGAAAAGTTTTGTGAGGAAAAATATGTAGATGTTGGAATGCGATGTTTATGATTTTGGGTAAAGTGACGAGTAACACGTTAAAATAGGAATGACATTAGTTATTTTAAGAAAAATATTCAGTGAGGGAAGAAGAGTCAAAATTATTAGTCTAACTGATTTTCATGCAATTTTCAAGCATAGATATAACTTTACTCATCATTTGAACCCCTCTAAACTAAAAACGTTACAAAATATTCCTAATAACAAAGTGCGACTCACACTTTATACGTACTAGTTTCACATTCAAATATTTCAAATCTTAAACTTAAAACCTTCAAAATGAAATATTTTCAAGCCTTGACCGTCCGAAACTTCAAGACATTGATTGGTAAACCTTCCCAATTTCATACTTTTCAACATTTAAAAATTACAAACTTAATTAATAATTTACAATAATTAAGAATTTGAGATTTTAATATTCTTATCCTAATGAGAAGGTATTACATAGTTTGATGTAAAATTTCATTTCGATGTACCTGAAGTTCCGAACGTTCAATTGAACGAAACATTTTTCCCCATTTCTATTTTACCCATAAATATTGTTCCAACTGCAATTTAAAATATGCATTGTAATTCTGTTTTAATAATAAATATTTTCAATATAAATGAACAAACATTTTAGAACCTTTTCTAGTTTACATAGTCATCAGTAAAAAATTTCGTGCATTTGAACGTTCAGAACTTCAAGCACATTTCATTTCGTAGGTTTTCATCAAATCTCCACATTTTGAGACCCACTGAGTCAGAAAAAAACGATTTTTACGAAGGTGTCTGTACGTCTGTAGGCATGATAACTTTCGAAAGAATTATGGGATTAGATTATACTTTGGCATACGTTTTCAGGGCCCAAAAAGAAAGGTAAAGTTGGCTAACCAGCCTTGTTCGACCAGCGGGTCTGGTATTACCTATGGAAAATTCTTATGAAAAATCGAAAATTAAATTTTTTAGTCAAGTGAGACGAGATAAGAAAAAATGGTTCAGATCCATAGCTCTTGTTTTAATTGTGAAAAATGTTATTAAAAATTAAAAAAATCCAGTTTCCAGAAAGATTATGCAAGATGCGAAAAAAATGTTTAGAAGGAAAATGAATTGTTCATCTCAAAAAGATCTACAAGTTACTTCAGACCATTTTTTGATAAGGCGTATAATTTTTGTTTTAATCGTGATAACGCTTGTATAAAAATAAAAAATTCCATTTTCCGGCCAAACTATGCGACATATGAAAAAGAGTCTAAACAACAAATGTTTTCTTTTAGGAAGACCTAAGAAATTTTCTTGAATCTTTTTCTGATAGAACTCAAAACATTGAAAATGTTATTGACAAATGTAGAATTCAAGTTTTTGTGATTATATAATTTATTACAGAATTATATAAATAAATATAAAAAAATCGAGTGCGAATATGGGAATAAGAATCTGTTCCTCAAGGTCGATTAGAGCCTTAAGGTTATTAATTTTATTTATAATTTGAAATAAAAAGAAATTTAATAATCGCTTTAAAAGTAAACTTCACACGAACGATTTGTTATTGTAAGTTTATCCAAAATTAGGTGAATTTTAGTTTAAAAAATAGTTTTTTACTGTTCAAATGATTATATGAATACCCTATTTTGTACTTTGTAAGGTGCCCTAAAACATAATTTTTAACAAATAAATTGTTTATTGAACCTAAGATTCTAAATACAAAGTCATTTAAAAAATTGACATTTCTCTTTTAAACGAATTCGACGCTCTTCTTCAATGAAAAAGTGGTCTACTAAACAATAGGGTTACCGAAAAATTTGATTCAAACAGTGAATTGAACATTTAAACAGTGAATAATAAATTGCGTTTGCTATGTAAATTTCAAAATACTGCTTTTAACTACTTGTTAAAAAAATTTTCTTCGTTCCAATTTTAGCTACATGAAGGATTTTTCGATCTTCTTTCCACGTGTCAGACTTTTAAGGTTAATTTTAAAATAAGCATCTGTACGAATTTAACCTTTTCCTACTCACTGTGGGTACCTTTCCCCTACAGTTTGAAATTGATAGAATCCAAAATTAAACCAATTTAAATTTAAAAACTCGTTCTAACTATTGCTCACTTTCGAGTTTTAATTGAGCTCATTTTTATTAAATACATTTTTATTTATGTTAACTTTAACTGGCACCTTTACTATGCAATTACAAAAATTCGCTTAGATTTGGCTATACAAGTTTGCGGTGAAAAAGAACAAGTTCATTAACTATGTTCATTTCATAAAACAAAGAAAGCACACTGAGCACACTAATAAATATAAGCAATGCAAGCAAAATATATTTGAAATTTTTTTCATATTCTACGCTGAAAAGTATGTCCCACCACGACATACTCTTTCTACTTAAAGGTCATCCCGAGCTTCTATAAGGTGCTTCACTTTCGCAAATGTGAATGTTAAGAAGGTCACAAATTGAATATTTTTTAATTATCTTCAGAGTGCAAACGATGCCCCATTACAACCTTCATGCTTCACTTAAACTTTACCCGGGGATTTCATCCAAACCGATACTTTAAAAACAAATTTCAATAAAATGCCATTACCATTTTTCTCTTTACTGAAATTGTTTTGGAAGCATTGATTTACTTTATAAAAAGGCAATTAGGGTATCGTTTTTAAACTGGGGAGTCACGTTCTGGTGAAAGGATTCGAGGAATAGAAGGCAAAAGCAAGTAATGTGAGATAAGGGTGAAAGTGAAGCACCATCAGTAGGGTGGTGTTTTTTACTCCGTCTCGGAAAGAAGTTAGTAGAGCTTGATACAGGCGCAATAAGAGAGATCGCATTGAGTCGATATAATAGGTTAGGACCAGCTTGGCTACACCCTATATGATAGCTATAAGCGAGGGAGTTCCAGACAGAGCAATGTTTTCAGCAAGCGTAGTATCTACATCCAAACTTGAATTTTACTGCAGAAGGGAAAAGGATTTGTGAATTCGCATTTCGCACCAGCTCCTCTCTCTGACTGAGTGTGCAAATTCACAATGACGTCAATCCACATTTGATGACTCTAAGCTGATGGGGGTGCAGTTCACTTAAAGCAACAGAGTAAAACAAACAGATGTAAAAAGTAAAAGGAAAAGTTGTGAGAAGGAAAAATAAAAGTATAAAGCTTAAGCATAGCTCCAGAGGATTGAAAATATCTTTGAGAAAAGTTTATGATGGGGAATTTAAAGTCTATACGTGACTTTAGAAGCTTTCAGGGTTCTTAAAGAAGAGCACGAGTTTCAGATAAAATATCTTATTTTATTTTTGTATACATTCTTTTGTTTTGTATTTGTATTAGATACCATTCTTGAATCATGGGTTTAGATTTCTTTTTTTAGTCAAGATTTTCTTATTAAGGGATTGAAGGGTTGGATATGGAATGTAGATTTGATTGAGGAAAGATTGATGCGTCAGATATTACAAATGTCACGCTTTTTGTGCAGCTGGTCGCACATTCTTATTGTAAATGCTTAGTATGTCGATTACGTAGCTTTCTGGTTAATTAGTTGATATGGAGAATGATAACTTCCTTTGTTGGCAGAACTAGTTCACATGTCTTTCGCCTCTTTTAATATTTTCAGATTCAAAATGAATTTACATCGACGGAAATTAGTTATTCAATTCATTGTAGCTGTAATTTATTAAATAAATGTTGAATTAATTTATCAAAGCACCACTCGGATCAAATATGCGTCTGCATAATATAATGTGTTCCATTGGTAAAAGGATCAATCGATTCTAATTGGTTTGAATCAAAGAAATAAAAGTGCTTTAATCGAAGTGTTTATTTTTTAAATTCAATTCGATTGCGTTTAATTATGCTATCTTTCTACCGGCAAGGGTGATTGTGAGAAATTAGTTCAGGATGGCCACGATGGCCACTGACCGAGAAAAACGGGAATGAGCCTGGAATTTCGACCACCACGAAAAAGCCAGGATTTTATTTTGTTAACCGGGAGTTTTTCAGATTTATTTTTACTTTTGCAATACATATTGTCTCGCTCATCGCAAAAATGTGTTTGGAATTGTGCTTAGTGTTACCAATCATCTCCGTTCAAATATCGAATATCATTTTATATTTACGATTTTAATTCTAATATTTTGTTCATAAATGAATATTCCATTTATATTATATCTTTAAAAATTAAAAGCAAGTGTTGAGGGATCGGTCAAATGCTAAAGTTCCTTTTATATTTGAGAACGAAAACTTCCTTTTTAGATATTAAACATAAAAATTACATAGGTAACCTAAATTTATATAATTAATTACTAATAATTTGAAGTTGGAGAGTGCATGTAATTTACCCACTTCCGATCATTTCGAGGACATAACAGTATAATGTTACCAAATAGAGCACAGATTGAAGTATGATTTCCTATCCAAAATCTATATTTCAGATCCTGCATCAACAAACGCGAATATCTTCTAAACTACGATCAACAAAATGGACCCTTTTATGGCGGAACGTCTCAATTTATATTCTGTAATAACATCAGTTGCTTCCTTGTGCAGACTTTTCACTGTGGTTAATTAAATCATATAACTCACACTCCTTCCCCTTTTTTTGAAGAATTTCTTTTTTTCTCTGTTTTCAAAAAAATTCCCCGTTTTCTGAGTTTTTGCTTGATTGAGAACTACATAAAAAACTTTCAGTCGAAAATCTGAATGGCTTGTGGAATGAGCTTTTTGGATAGAAAATTGGTTACTTTCGATTGAAAACTAATCTTTTGGTAAAAAGATCGTATTTTCTGGTTGAAAGTGAATTATTTTTTATTAAAAAGTCTACTATTATATTTTTGGTTCAGAATTCACCTCTTTTGGTTGAAAATTCTGCTATTTGGTTTGGAATTTAATTATTTTGTTGGAAATTAAACTATTTTGTTAAAAAGGCATCGTTTTTGGTTGCCAATTTATCTTTATTAGTTGAAAGTTAAGCCTTTTTATTAAAAAAGCCTGCTATTATATTTTCGGTTGAGAATCATTTTTTTGTTGTTAAAAATTCAACTATTAATTGAGAATTAATCTCTTTTCGTTAAAGATTCTATTATTTAGTGGAAAAGTTCATTATTTTGTTGAAAGATCAACTGTTTTTTTTCATAGAAAATCCATCCTTTTGGATTGGAAATTCATCTTTTGGTACAAAAGTAATCTTTCTTGTTTGAAAATTCATCTTTTGTGGTTAAATGTTAATTATTTTTAATTGAAAAGTCTTCTACCATATTTTAGGTAAAGCACTCATCTCTTTGGGTAAAAAATTCTACTATTTGTTTGGAAATTAAATTGCTTTGTTGAACTTTCCTCTTTTTGGATAGAAAAGTTAGCTTTTGTGGTTGAAAATTATTCTCTTTTTGTTGAAAATTCAACTGACTTCTAAAGGATTCTTCTTTTTGGCCTTAAAGTTCATTTATTTGGCTAAAAATGCAACTGTTTTAAGTTGAAATGTAATGTTTTTTGTTTGAAAATTCGATCATTTGGTTGAAGATTCAACCTCGTAGGTTAAAAATTCAACTATTTGGTTCAAAATCCATCTTTTTATTGAAAAGTCGTCCCTTTTGCTTGAGGTTTTAACTATTTGGTTATAAATGCAACTGTTTGGTTGAAAATGAATTTCTTTGGTTAAAAATTTAATTATTTTGTTGGCATTTTTACTTTCAATTCCACTATTTGGATGAAAATTCATCTGTCTTGGTTGCAAATTAACAGTTTTGTTGAAAATTCGTCTTATCGGGTTTAAACGTCGAATGTTTTCTGAAACAATCGACTTTTTAGCTAGA